>WAAD01021819.1:33043-162599 GCA_013389945.1 Fregata magnificens | reverse complement strand
TTAGGCTGGATAATAAGGGACTTGTATTTGGTTCTTAGCTGTCCTACAGACTTAGCGAGTGACTCATTCATATGTTAAGTCTTGTCTGCAAATTAGGGATGATTCCTTCTCTATTTTGTCTATTCATACTGTAAAATTTTCAGGGCAGAGGTTATGTGTTTATATGTATTTGTGTCTAGGGAGGTCTAGAGATCCCACTGGAAAATGTTGTTAACATACAAATAGGAAATAATATAATTTTTTTGCCTTTAGGAAATGTTACATGGTAAACATTTGCTCATTTAGATAAAACAAAAAGCTAAGGATTTTTCACTTCAAATACTTTTTTGCTGTAACAAGTGACGTTACTGCTTTCTCAAAGCTGAGAGGTCTCATTTGTAAAGCACTGCTAGGCCACGGAGGTGGAAAGCAGCTTAGAGAGTCTTCAGGAGACCTCTTCTACATGCTTGAAACATGTAGGAAGTGCCAACATAAAGTTTATGCTCAAAATATAGCTTCTCTCCATTTCTCTTGTTTGTGAGAGAAAGTTGTTGACATGACTGTTGGGGGTTTTTTGTGTAATTAGATTTCCTATAAACTAACACAGAATAAAGATGCTACAAGAAAGGGCAAACAGATGAGCTAACTTATCACCCAGTTAATCAAGACAGAGCATTAGAGAAAGGATATGCGTTCTACCCTTCAGCTTGGCTAACAGAGGCAGAATTGAGGACATTTATTACATAGTGTTCTACTGGATTTGCTTTTCATGTTCTGGTTTTCTTTGCAAATCAAAAAAACAAAAAAACCCACAAAGCCTTGAAGAAGGGGTCTGAAAAAATAGAGCTTGAAGCTGCGTTGTTCCTTCCTTGAGTGCTTAAAGCTTTTGCCAGAATAGAAATGGAAGCTAACCAAGAGGTGGGTAGGTCAAGAATGTGAAGAACCTGGAGACCCTAGAGCTGAGAGAACTCTAAACAGCAAAGGTGGCTCAGAGCCAACAGCTGTAGGGGTCTACGTAGATGAACACATCATAGAAGGTACCCAAAAAATGGGGTGGGCTGAAGAACCCATTCTGCCAACACTTTTCTGTGTGTATTTACACACACGTACACACACACAGTCCTTTGTAGCCACTATGAGCTAGGAGTTGTCTCTTTTTCAGAAGGACTAGCAGAAACACATAGCATGACAGTACTCTGAGATGATAACACTTTGAAAACCATTAATTTGAAGCGATAGGTTCATTTTAGTCATGGTTTAGGCATCCTTTGTGCCATGTTGCTAAACTGTAATTCAGAGGGGTTCCACGTCTGCTGGTACCACGGCCAAGCAAGCTGTTGTTTGTCAGAATGATTGCATGTTACGGCAATTACACATGTCATTTCAATTACAGGGGCTTACAAAGTATTTCACAAGTTATGGAAACCTAGCTCTTTAAGGTAATGTGTTTTCATGTTCTTTTAAAAAGAAAGAGATTGCTATCAAAGAGGGTTAGAGACACATCTGTGTAGCAGTCAGGTAAACTGTAGGGATCTCTGCGTTATCAGCGTGAGCTGGGCCACTCTCGGTTAATCATTAATGACTTCTCTTGCAAGAGGAGTCTTATTTGTTTTTGATAGCAATAGCATGTGGTTATTGATATTTATACTGCTAACTTGAACACTGAATTCGTTTTAAACAGTGTATTATCAAAGGATGATGACTCAGTCCTGGAAAAAGAACTCCTAATTATTGGCACAGGAATTACGAGGAAATGTTAGTTTGTGTTAGCCTTGAAAGCTGCATGGTTTGAATGTCAGTACCTCCCTTTGCGACACAGTCTCAAAAGTGTTTAGCAGCTGGTGACTTGCCACAGGACTGGAATGGCTGAGTACCTTAAAAACCTTGAAACCTTGCACTAATCCCATGTGCATGTTAGAACTTCAGCCAGACAACAGTTGTTTTGAAAGCAGGTGGCATTACATGTTCACAGTGTCTATAATCTGCGGTTCTCTGTATGGATGGGGATGGATATGTTGCTGCTGCATATTTTGTATATGTACATGTGTGTATAAGATACGGATAAGCTCATTTATTTCAAAACCATTTTCCGTCTCTGTTTAAAGGGTCTAAATTTTAGTCAGTCTCGCTTTATCTTCACTTTAAATGAGACTCCTGCTGACATAATAACAACAGAATTAATGTGCAAATGGTGTGTAAACTAATATGCTGATGAATATATTGATAATACTATAATATTAATAGATTATGGTTATAATGTATGGTTATAAAGTGTGGTTATAATGTATATAATGTTAGCATTACCTAATTATAACGTTGTGTCATATATTATATAATGTTAATATTATGTAATATTACAGCATTATAATACTACTTAATATACTGATCTCTTATACCAAATAAACTGCATTACTAAAAGAACACCTTTTTTTTCTTTCCCTCCTCTCCCAGTGATCTGGACCAACAGTACATCAACTATGTATTCAGGTAAAATGAATAAGCCTTTGATACACCATACCTAGTTTTGTGTGGTATATGTTTTCATTTTCAGCCGTGGCTTGTTTAGGAAACTCATAGCTACCACTACTTAAATGTATTTATTTAGCAGGACATTCACTGAAAGAACAATGCTAAGCTGAATGACTTAGCAGCTGAATTTTTTTGGCTCTGGTTATAGGTGGACATGCCAATATACACCTGGGGAGGTAACGAGGTGTTAATTATGAATTTTTTAATCACCATGTGCACAAGTGATCTATCATTTCCAGAAATAATATTTACAGAGTAACTCCCTGGCAATACCCCACTTCAGAAAATAAAACTTGTACAAAATTGCCAGAAGGGGAGGCAGTGATTACAAAAGTACGATGTGCAAAGAACATGAGCAGTAACTGATTGTTCAGAGTGCCGTTAGTGAGATTGGGTAATTCAGACTTTCAGTTGTTTTTCTGATTTGGAGATACAAAAGTGGCTTCTTATTTTGTAGTTAGTGAAAGAGCCTGAGTCACTGACCAGACTCCCCAGCGGGAGTCAGTCCTTTCCTCAAAGAGCCATATAAGCCAGAACATTTGGTGTGCATGGCTTCCGCCAGATTTTTGTGAGGCTTTATTTGAAGTAAGGCATATAGAGACTTAACTGGATTCTCCTCCATCCATAATGACATCTTGTATACGTTGACCTCTTTTCTTGGAATGGTAGCTAAAGTTGTATGGGAACAGTATGGAGTATGGATACTAAGTTCTAAGAAAGGATGGTCAAAAGGGATGAAAGAGTGTGCGGAAGTTAGGAATAAGCATAACAAAAGTGAAGTTGTGCTTGTCCATTTGATTAGATGGATGTGTGCTCTTGTCTGACCATATTAAAGTTCCTTGATAGGAACACATCACAGACACCAGTGTAGGACAGTTACTTCACTTCAATTCCCATTTATCTTGTGAGCATCATCGACATGATAATACTGTGTATCTCCTTCTATCTTAGTTCAATCAAATCTCCTATTTCCATAAATAAGTAACGCAGGCCTCTGATTTTGTGTTTGTATGATTCCAGTGTCTATTCACCAGGGTCCCATGCGTTGACAATATCTGAATATCAGTTTGCTTGAAGTAGGCTCTTGTTTAAGTCAGTTGTAGTTTTCCATCTACTATGAAGTGCAAAGCAAATCAATTTTACTCAGAGAAGGTAGTTGTGTTTATTGAAAATGTTTTGAAGAATTAATCATGGATCTTGCAAATATGCTGCTGTGTGCAGAAATAACCCATGAAGTCTTGAATGAGCTGTAGCTGTTTGTCTGTGTTGAAGGGAGAATCATGAAACAAGCAGTAAAATCAACTGATTTTTCGTTTGACACCTGCCTGACTATGGGTCTCAGTTGTCATTTTAGTTGAAAACTGCATCTGGGCCTGAACCTTTAAATTCAGATCTTGGCTGAAGGTCTTAATTTTGCAGCTTTGATTGAAAAGTCAGGGCTGGGTTCCTGCTGTGTTAGTTGATGGTATCCTTTGAAGTCTGTGAAGTTGTGCCCAGCAGAGAGCAGGAGTTCCACATTACATGGAAAATATGATTATTGATTTAGAGGCTTTTGAAAGGGAGAAACTGCTCGCTAAGGAACTGTGAGGTGCAGTGGTATGTATTTTAAAACTGTTCTTTTTTAAAAAAAAAAACAAACAAAAAACCCAAAAAAACCCAAAAAGAAACACCCAAAACCTCACAATGGAATTGTGCAAATTGGAAGATGGCTTTTTCTAGCATCTGCTTAAAAGCAAAAATGTGTTATCAAAGCTTGCAAAGATTTTCACCATTGAGGGGCTTAAAGGTCAGGGTAGCTTGCGAGATGATGGTGCAAAGCAGTTGCTGGAAAACAGGTGGCTTAGAGGAAGTAGAAGACTGGATGGTTATTTGTTTGGCTTGGGTCTGTGGATATCTATATGTCTATGTATGTACGTATATATTTCTATGTGTTAGAGAAGCTTGCAGTCCATAGCATTTGGACTTCACCTTGTCCAGGGAAAACAAACGGTACCATGGGCAATGGGATAAGTGACATGTGATTTCCTTTAGGGTTTTGTTTTGTTGTAATAGCGGGTGATGTTTGAAAGGGTGTGAAATTTGGCAGAAGCTCTCTCCTTGTTTGGGCCATCCATGACGTGCCACTGCTGTGAAGGTACTCCTGTGTCTAATGGGGCTGAAATTTTTCTGCTGCAGAAGGCACTGGCAGGGTTTGTCTCTTTGTGAGACCTCTGTGCATGTAGTTATCTTGGAGATGACTGCCACTTCCCCAATTTGGATGAAGCTGGTCAGCGTGTTTGAGAGCTATGTAGAGCTGTGTATGTATGTGTACACACAGCTTTATTGCACAAGCTTAATTTCTGTAGAAAACAGTCAAAAGTATTTTTAAATCACACTGAGTAGAGGACATTTTACTCTGAATGTTCTCTGAATGAGTGCTAACTCATGGGCAGTTCTGGGTCAGAATTACTGTAAACGTGTGCTTATCTCTGTCAGCGGGTGCACTAAATTTTGCAATTTAGCAGGCGTTAATGTATATGCTGCTTCCTCAACTCAGGGCTTCTCGAGGACTGTTTTGTCCATGACAGGATCCCAGTTCCAACTCCAGAACAGGACAGTCTCATGTGTACCGGTGGTCTTGTCTGTATGAGCATGATTCTATGATTTGTGAAGGAACTTGCCAGTGTGGTATCAGTGCAACCTTCTCCTCTTAGCGCTATTATCAATAGGCCTTTATAGGTCCTTATTTCTAACCTAGATCAGACAGCTGACATACAGCTGTGCAGGGAAAGGAAAGCAGCTATGTGGGCACAGCCAGATAGTGTTTAGAATCTAGAATCATTTATGTTGGAAAAGACCCTTAAGATCATTGAGTCCAACTGTAAACCTAACCCTGCCAAGTCCACCCCTAAACCATGTCCCTAAGCACGATGCCTACACGTCTTTTAAATACCTCCATGGATGCTGACTCAACCACTTCCCTGGGCAGCCTGTTGCAGTGCTTCATAACCCTTTTGGTGAAGAATTTTTTCCTAATATATAGGAAAATATATAGGGTTGTTACAACAGAGGCTGTTCAAAGTGTTTCTGTTCAGTACGAAGGCACAGTTGTACTCTGAGTGTAGAGACTGCCTGGATAGAGCAGGTTAAAAGTTCTGCCCCAAGCTACTGGGTGTTAGAATGTACCAATATGTTAGATTTAAAAAAATATATATTTAGATTAAAAAGAAATATTAACTGTATTGGCTCTGTTGAACACTTCCAGAGGTGCAACTGAAATTAGCAAATTTTCCTAACATATGCTGTCCCTACATGCTATGCACTGTTTCTTGTTTTAAAATCTGGAACAATTTGGGAGGGGAGAACGTCTTAAGCAAATGTACATGAATGGGAACTTTCCAGAACCAAACAGATCTGAAGAAATATTTGCTGATGTTGAAAGTGTGGCATTCTTCTCACTTCATCACTTACAGCATGATTATTCAATGGCTTTTAAAAGAGGAGCCAGACCAGGAACAAGTGTAGGAGGGAAAGCAAAGCTGTGCTATGCAGAGAAGGGAGGGGTGATGTTACTTCTCAGTGCCCAAACCCATCCTGTTCATCCATCTCCCTTGTGTTTAAGCACGTGGGGCAGGGAGGGAAAGGAAGAGAAGAGGGGAAATGTACTTCCAAGAACCTCCCTCTAATCCTCCAGTCTTGTTCCCACCACCTTTTTTTATTGCAGTATTGTATTTCCCTGCACTCTGACTTCTGCGTTAGTGTTCTACTTCCTAGTGTTTTTTCCAGTAATCTTGCATTTTCTTTTATTCCTTCCCAGTACCCCACTTTTTATCAAGGAGGGAGCCAGATTTCTCACCCCACAGCTAGCTGGCAAGGGGCAGCGTGGCGGGGAGCGGGGAGTAGTCATGTCTACCTGGCATGTTGAGGGATACATAATGTGTCTTAGAAGTGGGTCATGGCTCATCTTGGGCTTTCTTCTATGCTGAGGCAGGTAGAGAGATGTGACTTCTTGGGGAGAACCTGGAAGAAAGTTTCAGTACATCCCAGTATCTCTCACTGTCTGGTATTTGTTCACAAAGGCATACCAAATAGCCTAGCAGTCACCGGTGAGGAGAAAACAAAGACTTATAGCGGGAGAGTTTCAAATGGTGAATAAATGGCGCTGACAGAGGTGTGAGGTAAAGGCTCTACTCTATGCAGCTAAATTACATCTGGTTTCTGGAAGAGCTGCTGCCCTGTCACTTTTGTGGACTAAAAAAGCTGCAGTAGATTTTCTGCAATAGGGAAGGGCAGCTTTGCAGGCATAAATTGCTGTTCTTGCTGACAAAACCTCTTTTTAGCCAGAAAGAAACCGACGGGTGACCCAGCCCTCAGTATTGAGTACAGGGGAGAAGGAGAGGAGCAGAGAAATCCGGCACAGGGATTTTGGTTTTGCTGCAGCCTGATGTCCAGGCTGTCCCACTGGAAACCTTTGAATCCCTAATCTGGTTTTACAACATCATGGTGTCTTTTCTACTGATGTTCTGTTCAGAGCAGAGTTATAGTACAGCTTTAATGCCTTCTAACCCATTTGCCTGCCCCGCACTTCACAAAGAAGATTTTGTTTTCCTCTTATGTTTTCTTTGGATGGAGGCCTGGGATGTCTGGTAGGGTTATCAATTCCTCTTGGTTGCAGAAGGAAGTTTCTCTCTGAGCATTTCCCAATCTCACTGGTTTTTTGTTTAAAAATTAATAATGCAAAAAGCGAAAATGGAGAAACATGGCTTGGTCATAATTCTCATCACTGCTGATACAGTTTTACTTGCCCTGCCAGTCTCCTGTTTTCTCTGTTACTCAGTGAAAAGCAATAGGCCTTTGCTTCCTTTTCTCTCTTTACCAGGAAACTGAGGAATTGGGCCTGTTTACTGTGAATTCCTCTTGGCGTTCCATGCAGGGGGAGTGCGTGTGTGTGGGGAGGAGGGGCAGGGGGGAATTGCCTGCTGTAAGTGATCTGCTTTGCCTTATTTAATATCTTTGTGACAACCACATCTTTTAAAAACATGTATAAATATTGACAATGTGAACATACTGTACCAGCTGATGCCTTTCAAAGACATTGTATAAAACGTTAAGCCTAAAATACCCACCGGCCTGTCACTCATGAACCGTTTCCTCCTTCAGCCTGTTGTCTTCCACGGCTGATTTCAGTGACAAGCTTCCCCCTGAGGCTTCCTTGGCCATGGGATTTCCATGCTCTTTACAGTTCCTTTTACTACCGGTGTCTCTGCGAATGACACTGGGATTCACCAAAGCATGCCGAGGGGCAGGCCACCAAGCGCAGTAGCCTGGTCACGTAGAAAACTGGGACCAGCTGAGAGCGAGCAGGCTTGGAAACAGTAGCTGTGTTAACACTGGAAAAGGGAATGGGCCTGGTATAAGCACCACGCTGATGATACTGTACTGCTGCAGATACTGGAGGTAGCTTATTTACAGCAAGTTCAGTTTTCTAGCCGTGACCTTCTGTGTTGGGAACCACTTCCAGCTCTTTCTCTGCCTTAACTTTTCATCGTGCAGGCTTGCATTCCTCTGCTGGCTAGGTTGGCACTTTACTGCCATTACTGGGCCTAGTGAACTGTTAAGAATCACTGGTAATTAGCCAGGGAAAATTGCCTAGCTTTAGCCTTCGTAACATTAATGAATGTCTTTTTACCTTTGTAAGTGCAGTCCTTGCTGCTTGTCAAGAAGCAAGCTCTCCAGATACTCTTTTCTCCTTCTCCCTCTTGTCCTTTGTCTTTGTCATGGACGTATGTTGTTGGTAATTGGAGGAAGCTGTAGCTCTGCTTTGGAGACGTGCAAGCTCCTCCCATCTTACAGTGCCCCAGAATATGTTTCTGTAGCCTTCTAACCTTGGAAACAACATGGAATGAAAAAATTTGGAAGAAAATCAGAAATTTACTGGAAGAATCAGTAGCACTGAAAAAGGCTCTGTACAGCCTATATCACAAACTCAGAGGATGAAATCTTTGTAGGACCTCAGAAATCTTAAGTGATAACTCCAAGTAAAGAACTTGTCACAGCTGATTTTCATGTTTACTTGTATCTTTCTGAAGTGTGCATCATTTGGGCTGGTACTTGGTTTTATTTTCATGCCTTTTTTTTAAACTTGTTTAATTGCAGTAGTTGTCCTTTCTCTAACTGACGTTTTGGGCATGAATGTGCAGGACATGCACAATCACATGCATAAGACTATATTTGACTCATATGCAATGTATGCACATCCCTATGAAGCAGACATCGGTACGCACACAGCTGAAATTAATCCTCGGACAGAGAGACACTCAAGTCTAGACACAAGTACAGTTCTCTATAGATTCTGTCTCGGTGGTGTCACCAGCTGGCTGAACAGCAGGTCTGTTGAAAAGGACTTGGGGGTAACAGTGAATGCTGAGATCTATATGAGGCAGTAGTGCATGCTCATGGCAAATTAAGACAAACCATGTATTGGGCTACATTAGAAGGAGCGTGGCCATCAGATTGAGAGAAGTTATGAGCATTGCTGAGGCTGCAGCTGGAATACTCTGTTCAGTTTTGGGCCTCCCAGTTCAAAAGATACTGAGAAACTGAAGGTCTAGCAGAGGGCTACTGACATTGTTAGGGACTTAGAGCACATGACCTACTGCAAGGAGAGTTTGAAGGAGCTAGTCTTGTTGAGACTGGCAAAGTGGAGACCAAGGTGCAACCGAACAACTGCCCACACCTTCTTGAAAGGCGGTTGCAAAGATGACAGAGCCAAACTCTTCTAAGGAGTGGCAGATAGTATAACGTGGAACAACAACCATAAATTGCAGCTTTGGTGGTTTAAAGATGGGACATCAGGAAAAACTTCTTCGCTAGGAGGGTAGGGTGGCCCTGGGACAAGTTACCCAGAGAGGTGTGGAATCTCCATGCTGGGAGGTTTTTGAGACCTGGCTTTTTGAGACAAAGCCACAGAGGACATGATGAAATATTGGTGATAGTCCTGCTTCAGGTGAGAGGTTGTATTAGGTGACCCTGGAGATTCCTTCCCAACCAACTTTTTTTTTTTTTAAATTGATACTTAAGCCTCAGTTATTCTACTTAACTGGAATAAGTTTCACCATGAAAAAACAAACACAAAGCTGTCAATTTATAATGTTATAATGCATTCTGTAGTATGCAATTAATCTTTTTTTATTTTTTAGTGTGGTGCTGTTGGCCTCTGCATCCCATCCAGCAGGTAAAGTGGATTGAGTTGTTCCTTTTTTAGGTTTCCATATTGTCTTTCCTTTCCATGCGTGTTTTTAGAGGCCAAACCCTGTGGGATTTTAGTCCTGGAATTCAACAGGAATATGATCAATAATATGATATCCTGTAGGAATAGGAGAGGAGGATATATAACACTGTGTAATTTGCATGATATTTACCAGTACCTTTCTTAGCTGCCCTTTGCAAAGAAGCAGCATGGGACAGACAGCAAAGAACAGCTTTTGAGGTGGTGTGTGGTAAAAACCAAGGATTCCCTAGGTGAATATGTCCTCTTCAGAGCAGTGTCCCAGCAGTCCATATAGAACTGAGTTTCCTTCTCTGCATTGTCCTCAGTGCTATGCAGAGGTTTCGTTTTGTTGCTTTCATAAGATGTATCCCATCGCTTGAGCCCATGGCAGGATTTGAAGCAGCAAAAGATCGAAGGCTAAAAATGTTGAAATTGAATATTTGATGGTGGCTAATATTCCTATCATACTGGTGTTTAAATAGTTAGAAGGATAAAGATGATTGTCTGTTGCTTTGACTAGACATTTGCTGGGTCAGAAAAACAAAGGAAGGAGCATTTAAATAAGCATAAATTCCCCCTTTTGCCTGGTGGTGCATGTTGTGTATATGGCATTCCCCCACCAGGATAGACAGACATGTTAAGCAAAATAGTCCTGCATTTCAAAAAGTGAAAGACGGAACATCCTCCAAATCTGTAGAGCCTGAAGGCCGGAGAACTCCTGGTAATTGTTGTTGCCAAGAACAACCAGGGCCCAGGTTCCTGGAAATGCAAGTACTCGAGAGCTCTGCTTGGATCTGGGAGAACTTTATTAAACCTCTCAACTCGCTCTGTGTGACAGAGTTCAAATGTCAGAGGGGGAAGCAGCCAACATATGTCTGTGTTTCCTGTTGCTTCAGTAGGAACTATCACGAGCTCTGTAATAAAAGAAGTGGATATGATGCATGTCTATCCACTGGCAACTGTTGCTTAAGCAGGATCTTCTGTAGACTAGCAAACAATACTCTTACATATCCCTTTCCCCTTTTTCAACCAAAGGCAGGAACTGGCTAGAAGCAAGGTCAGAGAGAAATCATTAAACACACTAGAAATGTGGAAAGCATAATAAATGAAAAGTCAGCCAGCTGTAAAGGCTCAAAGGAATGTTAAACTAGTAATGTTCATATAATTGCTGTTCCCCTGCTTGTAACAGTGGGTAATTTTTTTCCCCTGTGTTCCACTGAGTATATTGCTTTGTCCCTCAGGTGATCTCTTCAGTGCCTTGGACTTTCCATTTCTGTACTTCTACAGGTTCCATAGCAGCTGCTGCGCCAGGTAACTTCTCTATAACACGACATGTGAATGTTTTCAAAATAAGAGATCCGGTTGACTTCCGAACTTGACTCTCAGTTAAAAATTTTGGAGCATGCAAAACCTTAGTTATACTAGTTTCTGCTGGCACAATCCAGTAAAACCACAGAGGATAGGTATCTGTGCATATCTGTGGATATGCATTTGAAGGCCTGAGATTCAAATGCGCTGGAAGTATATGGGTTTATTTGAGTGAGTGCATTCTGATCAGGAGAGTTCCCAGACACCAGTAAAATAATTTTTACCTAATGTAGCAAAGCTTTGATAAATAGCATCTCTCAAATGCTTCTCAAGTCGGATTAGCCCTTATAAAACTTGCTGTTTGCAGTGATTACAAAGTATTAGTCTTCAGCAGTATATGGGTGTACATGGATTTATTTGCCTGTACATCTTGTTATTTGGCAGGATGCTTTTTTTGGGTAAAAGGGAAAAGGTTTAACAAGCATTCCTTTATTTTGAGTAGCAAAAGTTCACTGCCCAGTAGCGTAATTCTCACAGAACAATTATGCTTTCTATAGGTCTTAATTATCTCAAAAAAATTTATTCCTGTCTTTCGCCTCCAGTGTTTTGCCAAATGGAAGTATTTTCTTTTTAGAGGGGAAAAAATATTTTCATGCTAACTGATGGCAAAAATATTTCCTGATTGTTAGGGATTTTCTTAATTGTATCCGAATTTTCCATTAAAAGGGGATATTAAAAATGATTGTTAAATAATTTTCCTGTGTACATAGTTTTTTTGGTATGAAAGTGGCTTTTTTCCAGGGTGGACTATCCACACTACAAGTAACTTGCAATTACGTATTAATGAATAAGTTGTTCCATGGTAGGTAGGTGAAAACTTTCTCTTCTCAAAGGCAAGGTCTAACTGCAGGCACTAACGGATATCCATTTAGCCCAGATATTCTTCTCTTTCACTTCGTTAGAGTTTTACCACTGTTGTAGCCTCCCACTTCTGTTTCCATTGCCCCAGCTTCAACACATGTATAGTAGATAGCACTGTACACTACAGCAGGTGGAAAAGAACAGTAAGATGGAGAAACAAGCATCTCAGTTGCTCTCCTACATCTTGTGATCTAGTGTCTTTGTAGACATAAAGGATTTGGAGGAAAACCTATACAATGTAAAGTAAGGGTAACTGATGCAGCTAAATCTACTACCTGTGCAGAATGTCTGAAGCATTAATAGTAAGGTGCAAAGTGCTCAATTTATTTAATGAAATAAATCAGTGTTAATTGTGACATCAATATTTCAGGTATTATAATTAGCTCTTTCACTTTTTACCTCTGAATTACACTGAACAGCTTCAAATCACTCTGATTAAAAGCCCTTCTCAGCGGGGCAGAAGATGTGGAACAAACTTAAGCCAGCTGCTGGACTTTCAAAAGTTTGGGCAATGCTGCTTCATTGAACTCACTGATTTCTCAGAGTGGAATGCTCTACTGTTCAGCACTTCATCCTCTGCAACAGGGAGCTGAGTTTGGGCCTATCTTTTATCATCCAAGCAGCATCTGCTTTCTTTGCTCCAGGCACAGCGGATAGTCCTTTGGGGTCTCGTGTTATGGCTCGGTGTAAGAAACCATACTATCTCCTGCTCCTGGGCAGTTATCTTATCCTACTGTTTGGTGTATCAAAAACACCTGTACTGACATGTGGCTGAGATGCAACTTTGCCACATGTACTGAGCAGGGAACAGCACTTGGCTGAGGTTCTGGAGCCCAGCATGGAACCTCTGACCTGAGGAGCCACCATCTTCCACCCTTCCTGCTATTGCAGAGAGGGCACCAACTGCATTGCATCAGTATCCAGAACAGCATACCTTGTTTGAATACCAGTGCACTTTTTGCCTCACCACCTGTGTGCTGGGTTGATCCTATCCAGCTTCCCACAGTATTTTGTAATCTCTTATGCCTCTCAACCAGCCACTCAGTAATTTGTGCCTTACATATTTTGAAGTCCTTTTCTATTCCCTGCTTCTTGGTTTACACTGTTTCACAGGTTCACAACCAGTGGGTTGTAACTATGTCACAAGTGAAACAAAATCCAGAGCCAAAGCTTATAAGCTCTGTGAGGTCCAGTGACATGTGGAACAGAGTTTCCTTAAAAGTAGTCTTGGCTACAGGAGCATTGGGGACTACTGTCCTATATGACTTGAGAATCAAAATCCACTTAACCATCAGCAGAGAGCTTTGGAGTATTCTGTTCCCAGCACTACTGAGTCATCTGTCTATTTGTTATACAGTAGAGATGTATTTGACTTCCTAATTGGAATTTTAGGCTTCATGAAGTTTAAACAGCTTGAAAGCTTCAGGCAGAAACTTTCCAGTGGTTATTTTTTCAGTTCAAGGCTCTGTGGAGGTTGAAATGAGTTAGTTGCCAAACATGTGTGGCTCCTGTTGAAATTAGCATTGCCTTTATTCAGAGCCATTTCAATGCCTGAAGTTAATATTTCACCTCATGTTTCCAATAATCTCTGCTTTTTTGATTATGCAAGTGCATTAGAGACCAGCCATAAGTGCGTCAGACTTACTTTACTCAGAGTCTAGTCACCGACTGAACAAAACCCAAGATGTACTGGACATAATGTAAGCTCTTTGTCCACCAGCTTGCTTTCTCCGAATGGGATTAACACTGCTTGAAGGGTTACTGTTCAGTTCTGCATTAGGAAAACCAAGATGCCTGTAAGAGGTTGCTTAGTTGAAATTAAGAGACTTTATTAACAAGCTTTCCCCATCCCTTGCAGTGGACTGTTGGGATTCTTTCTGATGTTGCACACAGTGAAGCTAAAAAGCAGCACAACCTCAGGGCAATATGCAGCATGGAGTTTCCTTGCAAAGGTAAGAGGAAGACTGTCACAAGAACACAGTGAATTTGTGCTTCTCCCAGGAGAACTGAGGAATTTCTAAATCTCTCTAGTTTCCCTTGCTATTCCTATTTGATGCTCCTAGGGCCTGTCTGTGCAACCTGCACATAGAGTTGAGGCGACAAATATCAGGTGCATAATAAGCCAGGGTTGTTAGCTGAGATGAAATACTGTATATAGACTGAGTTTAATGGAGCTGGGCTGATTATTGCATCTAAGGATTTGACCTACTGAATCCCAGTAATACAAATCTATGCTTTCCAAAGGTGTTTTGGAGAAGAATACTCCTCCTGAGAATATGTGCACCAGCCATTGTTTCCAGTGTGTCTTCCCAGAGCCAAGAGTTAAACTAGTTCCCTGAAGTTCAGCACCAGAACTCCCACTGCTATCGTTGCAGGGAAGAGCGGTGGATGTCATTTGCCTTGACATTAACAAGGCTTTTGACAGTATCCCCCACAATGTTCTAATATCCAATTTAGACTGTTACAGTCTAGAAGGGCAGACAATTAGATGGGTAAAAAAATGGTTGGATGATCCGGCTCAGAAGGTAGAGGTTAATGATTTCTACTCTAACTGGAGGCTTGTGACAACTGGAGTAGCACAGGGGTCTGTCCTGGGACCCATTCTCTTTAACATCTTTATTGAAGAATCAGAGGTGATAGAATGCACTCATGTTTGCAAAGGACACCGAACTGGGAGGACCAGTCAATAATGCTGAAGGACAGGATTGCCTTGCAGAGGGACCTGGACAGGCTGGAGGAATGGGCCAACAGAAATCTTACAAAATTCAGCAAGGACAGATGTGAAGCCCTGCACATGGGAAGGAAGAGCCCCTGGCAATAATACAGGCTGGGGACTGGATGACTGGGAGGCAGCTCTGCAGAAAAGGACCTGGGGATTTTGGTAGACAGCAAGCTGAACAGGAGCCAGCAGTGGGCCCTGGCAGCTAAGCCGGCCAAAAGTATCCTGGGTTGTACTAACAGTAGCAGAGGCAGTAAATTCATGGAAGTGATCATGCCCCTCTACTCAGCACTTGTTAGATCACATCTGGAATAGGGAGCCTTGTTTTAGGCACCTCAATACAAGGAAGACATTGATAAACTGGAGCGAGTTTGGCAGAGGGCTGCCAAAAAAGTCAGGGTGCTGGAGCACTTGCCTTGTGAGGAGCGGCTGCCAGACCAGGCTTGTTCAGCCTGGAAGAGAGACAGCTTTGGGAGCACCTAAGAAACAGCAGCTGCCCAGTAGCTGTGGAGAAATTATCAAGACAGATCCAGGCTCTTCACAGTGGTGCATGGTCAGGGTTGGGCAGGTGAAAGATAACAAGCGTAAGTTGAAACAAGAGCAGTTCAGATTGGGTATAAAGAAAAGCTTTTTCACCCCGAGGACAAGTCAGGCAGGGGCACAGGTTGCCCAGGGAGGCTGTGCAGTCTCTGTCTTTGAAGGTTTTCAGGACTCAACTGGACAAAGCCCTGAGCAATCCGGTCTGACCTCCTAAGGTCCATTCCTGCTGGAATTATCCTATGATCTGTGGATCTAGGGTCTGGCTGTACTTGATTTAGGTTATTAACAGCTCATTTGTTAAATTATCAGTGGTAAATGCAGTCAGAAGAGCTTGTCAGACTCCTTTTCCCTGGTTAGATTTTACTTAGTTTCATCACTCTCAGCTAGGTCATCTGAAAACCACAACCTTCATATGTGGTTTGTGATCACAGCTTTCCTGCTACAGTGAATGAAGCTGTTACCTCACAAAAAAAAAAAAAAAAGTAGACTGGCATAATATGCTTGTTTAGAAATTCTAGTCAAATGAGTCTTTGGTTTTCTGGGGATAACAAGAAGGGAATGATATGGCTCATTTTGTGCTTTGCAAGCTGTTCCACACTGTACAAGTCACACAGAGTTTCTCACCAGTTTGAATTTCTTCCAAACATTCTGACTGTGCAGATTTTAGTACCTTAGCTTTCTTCTTGCTCCTTGGTAGCAAGTCGACTGATCTAAAGCTTGCTCTTGTGTCTTTTTTTTTTTTTCTTTTTTCTTTTTTAACATTCTGTGTTGGAGATGGGAATAGCTGGCTCTGCTAGTAGGTACTGTGAATAAGGTGAAATGGTTCTATATCTGGTATTTATGACCTATCCGAAAAAAAGGCAGGCAAAGATGTGTTGTGAAATATGTTTTAAGCAGATTTGGGTCCTTCCCAGCTGAAGTGGATCAGAGCCATGGAGTCTGGACTGGATCAAAGCTTTCCCAAAGTTCAAGAGTTTCTAGATTTGTGGGGTTTTGGCCAACTCTAGACATAAATTAGACAATGTTTGTTCTAGCCACTGTTGTCAATGAAATTATGTGCCTTTATAGCAACTAAGGATTTGTCCCTGTGTCACTATGATAATTTAATCTGTTCTTCAGCCTTAAAAGTCTATGTTTGTTAATGTGCATGGTTTAATTATCTTGCTTAGGAAGGTTTTTGTAACAGAGCAAATTAGTCCTTTTCCTGTTGTAGCTTCTAACCCAGTGTTCAAATTATATGTCTTGTCTTGAGTTCAAAGAGGGCAATAAGTAATAAGAACATGAGATCTGTCTGTAGCACTAACAATTTTATCAAAACTAGCAGTTTCCCTAATGTCTTTCACCAGTGTTTAAAGCTTGCTGTAAGAATGATTTTAGGGCTCAGTCATACCCATCTGAGGCAGCATGAGGAGCACGGAGGAAGTGCTGCTCCAAGTGCTGAGATGCAGCTGATTTTAAGGTAGAAGTCAGTCAATGCTTGAAAAATTCGGAAACACTATTCATCAGTTTTAGAACAGGGATCAAAAGAGACTGCAGAGACAGACACAATTAGGCAGAAAGCAAGAGCTGAACTGGAGCTTGCCTGTAAGGGTAGGGGCTGATCTACCAGCTCCTACAAAACTCCCACAAGGTATCTTCTAACTATAAGGAACTATAAATTTACATATGGGGTAGTTAAGAAAAGTCCTATCTATCTGATCACTAATGCTGCTTCCTGCAGGTGTTTGGAAGTGTTAAAACTACATACTGATCCAGCCCAACATTGCCGCGGTATGAGGGCTGCCTCAATCACATCTTAAGTCATCGTAGGTGCAGAAAAGCAGTATTTAACTAGTACTGTAAAAATCTGTTTAAATCCAAGTGTGTGACTCCCTTTAAAAAAAAAAAAAAAGGAAGGAAGTTAATGTGGATAAAGAATAAAGATAGAAACTATTTGAATCCGGACTTGCAAAATGAGATCAAGTGGAAAAAAAAACCTCTGGTCAAACAGCTTTGCGTTCCCACATGAGCATTTTTCTTGGATTGAGTAGTGCCCTAGATCATCCTCTTAATCTCTCAGACTGACTGGAATTTTCACCAGCAGTTAGAAAGGAGCAGCATTTGAAGCCAGAATATGTTTATCTTGCAAATGAGCCAAGAAAGGAGAATGCTGTAGTCCTCAGACAGCAGCGCAGGCCTCTAGGGAGGTGCAGAGAATCAGAAAATCTGTTTTCCGTTTGGATGCTTTGTACCTATGTGACTGATGAGCAGGGGCTGAGATCGTTGCCACCACTTCATTTCTTGTTAAGTGCTGATAGACTAATAAACTAACCAGGAGATCTGATTGGGCCTGCTTTGCAGATTCAAGGAGACATTCTTTGTGAAGCCCACATATTTGGCCTCCCTGCCCTACAATTTTTCATTCACTTAAAAACTGGAGCTGGGTCATAACTTGTTTTTATGATACTTACTTTGGCTGCGGCAACTTAATCATTGTATGAGGTTTTTAAATTCTTCCCCGTAATGTTTTCTGACAGCTTTCGTGTCAAAGCAGAGGCAGATGAAGCACAGGTTTCATCTGTGTATATAGTCCTGTATTATATTTATAGTGACAAATGTTCTCTGCACTTTTGCTGTGAAAGCAAATAGTGTGCGTGTTAGTCATATCTGTATAGATTCGTGAGAAATGCCAAAAAATCACTAAAGTGATCTGTAAAACAAAAAAAAAATGCTTTTAAGAAGCCCAAGAAATATGGAATGCTTTGTCATAGCTTTGCACAGATTTAATCCCCAGAAGAGCAAGGATTTGAAGCTGTACTGAGATTTGTTGTTTTAATTTGAAAGCTATGCTAATATCATGGGTCATGTACTGGAAAGAAAAACTGGAGATGCTCATGTATAGAGACGGAAGCATCTGGTGAGAACACTAATGAGCTCTAACGGTGCTGTCAGTGAGTTTGTTTAGATTAAGGCTGCCAGTCTGTATCTGGTGATGAAACCTGTTAGGGTCTCTAAAAGTTAAGCAGCAGAAATAATTTAAATCATGAATGGAAGGGAAAAATGGTATTTCAGAACATTTCTTCAGCAAGATACTGGTTACTTATGAATTCATATTCCCAAATCATGTCTAGTGTTATCCCAATAAACTTGTAGTAGGGGTTTCAGCTTGTTTCCAATAGGAACCTATTGACACAGCTTGTTATAAAGAGGAAGAATAAATGGGAAGGTCAGTGGATTTTGGATTCTCTCTTTCTTCCTCCCTCATCTGAAGAAATGAAGTTGGATAACTGAAATCAAGTTGCATTGAGTTGTACACTGGTTTTCGTATGCATTGGTTGGAAGGAAATTTACATTAATCTGATCAGGAGTATGCAACTCTTTTCTACATGGCCATCCCATGCACCATTATGTAATCTCTAGTGTATCTGAACAGTGTTGGAGGCTCCCTGAGACATAAAACCATCCCCTGACAGCTGCTTTGGTTCCTTGTTTGTTACCTTTAGAAGTGTTTGCCCCAGGTCACCCTATGTTTAATGCTGGCTGCCAGACATTGCGAAAGTAATTCTGCAGGAGTGTCTGAAAGAGTATCTTATACAAGGGTCCTATGTACCTAACTGTGGCCCACTGTACTTATATTCCAGCAGTTCTAGTCCTCCCCCAAAATATATAACAGCTATTCAGGATGTCTCCTGTACTCTTCGATTTTATATTTTGTGTTTGTGTATCTGCTTTGGTCCCCATGGTGCCTTGGAGGGAATGGATAGACTAGATCCATCTTCATGTCAGTGCAAAAAAATGGATGATATCCCTCTTAAAGACTGGAAAAGTAGTGATGTTTCTTATTAAAGCAGAAATTCTCTTTTTCCTGCTTCTCATAACATGGAGAGGCCATGACTGCAAGTCTTCTGGGGCTCCTAGTCTGGTTATGCTCACTGCACCTCTCTTCACAGATAGCAGTTCACATGAGAATTTTATCTGCTTTAATTCCAGGGGCAAACCAACTAAGAGAAGTAAACAAATTCACGTTTTTCCACATTTTTGCAATCTTAAAGCCTCTGCTAGAGCATGTGCTCCTATTTGTATATCTCTTAATTCCTCTCTCACTGCTGCTTAGCATGCAAGTGCTCTAAAATATTCTGGTCCAGAATGTCAGTTCCTTACTTCTGCAAAGGGCTCTTTACTTGCAGAAATAAGTGCCACTCTAAAAGAGTCCTGCCATTGGTACCTTCTGAAGCAAATAGCTCTCCTTGTTCATCTCCACCCTAATGGGAGAGGATTCTGGATAAAAAATTCTGTTTAAAAATTTTATACATATATCATAACCAGAACAAGAACGTGTTTGGTTATCTGGCACTTGCCTGCTTGGTTATATTGTAGACTGAAGTAGTGTCTCCTTTGCATGCTGCTGTGCTCAGGCAAAAGTGACAGTGAAATTCTTGGCTGAAAATCACATTGCTTTCTTGGCCTGGACTTCATAAAGCTTTGTGCAAAAATGTCATAAACTCCCACTGGAGTTCCATAAACACAGTGCGTTTTCATTCGGCAAAGATCCTGCACTATGTGCAAGGCTGTCTCAAGATCTCTGCTTGCCCAGCCTGGAAAGACTGTGCAGCTGCAAGCCAAAGCCCTCGGAGAGAGGCAGAATTGTGTGCTAGACCTGACCAGACTCTGCTGGTAGGTGCTCTCCGTGGCACCACTGTGTTTTGAAGTGCGTCTCTAATCTGAGAAGGGGAGTTTCCATGACCCTAAAGCTTTCAAGTATGCCAAGAAGGGGTTCATAAAAGTAGAAATGAGCTTCTTCCATCTACACACCTTGTGTACTCTTATGCATGTGGATATGCACACACATATGCATAAAGATAATTAAAAATGGTAAAAAACCTTATTAATTTGTGGTTGGTCCTCACCGTATGAAATATGTACATTTATTCTTGACACTTACATTTGATTCCTGTGAGTCACCGTGGGGACTATGCAAATACCTTGGAAAAGAAAATGTGTTTCTCAGCTGAGCTTGACGAGCAGATAAGGCAATCAGTGTGCTCTTAACTGCATCTTAAGGGTCTATAAAAAAGACCAGTTGCTGAAACCTTTAAAGTATAGGTTTTTGGGTAGTTTCCATGGAGACAGCTTGATAGTTACGTTGTAGCATCCAACACTAATTACACCATATAATTGTTCGGAAGACATCAGTCTCCATAACAACTCCTTTGTGTGCTACATGACCACTAAGCTAAGTGGCACAGGCTCCCTGGGGGCACTAATGCAATTTAAGGAAGCTGTCTTGTAAGAATAGCTGAGACTTGTTGGAGATTTTGAATCTCCGGGTAATGGAAATTTTTAATATGTACATTAAGAGGTGTTGTATAGGGCTGCAGTTGTGTTTCCGTTGAAAATGACAGCTACACAGCTTTTGGGCATGACATGGCCACACAAATAAGTACATAAAGTTACGTGTTGCGACTTGGGGTAGTATCACAGCACAATTTTCATGTGTGCTCAATATAATAAATCCAGTCTCAGCAGACTTTTGATAGATTGAGCCCTAAGAGATGCTCTGAATTAGTTTGTTTCCTTTTATCCATCATGATATCCATTTGAAGTGCATCATGTACGTTTGGTATTGTCATTTGCTTGAACATAAAGCTAGCTGCAGAACCACTTAGCTTGGAGTATGTCTTTGGAAGGTAGTTTTTCACCCCTACCCTTGACAAACCGTCTCTATACACTTGACGGTAGAAAATGACATTTAAAAGTAGATATTGTCAAACCTAACAGAATTTTGAATTGCAGTGGATGCAGATTCATTGGTTCCTCTGCATAATAGATTCCTAGTCTCCCGTGTTTTTATTTGGTCTCCTGGAGTTACTTAGATATGGAGAGCTGAGGCTGGGACATGAATCATAAGTGTGACAAAGAGAAGACAAAAGAATGAGGACTGTTTTGGAAATCATTTCCATTGCTAGTGTACTGATGTAAATGCCAAAATTATATGGGAGAACCGTGCACTATATAACATGCTAATGTAGAAGGTTTCAAACCTCGCTAAGGGTAGGCTTCCAAAAATGAGCAAAACCAGCCACATTCTTCTCCCTTGCTGGTTCCCTGTTCTTTTCAGGATCTGGATCGCTAGCTGCCTTTTTGGTTCTTAAAAACCTTCATGGGTGAAATGTCTTCAGACTGCCTTACAAATCTTGAGCCTGATCATTGACCTCTCTGATAGGCACTTGGTGTCACACTCCAGGTTGCTTTCTTCAGAAACTTCCCATGTTAGCAAGCTGCTGCTCTCTGAAATGGATCTCCCGGTCTTTCTCTTCCTCTCCCTCCCCAACTCAGAATCAATCTTTGCAAAATCTCAAGTGCGTTCCTTTCTCAATTGCATTCTGTATATCTGTTTAAGGATTAGATTTTGACTTTCAGCAGAAGTCAGCAAACAGCCACAGGGCTCTGGGCGAGGCAGACTGAATGGCTTATGTCCTGTCTCTGAAATATGTGGTGCTCAGGGAAATCACGTAGGCTTCAAACTATCTCAGGAGACGACTGTGAGCTGTTCTCATCCGATCCACGGCTAGCATGGAGAGGAAGAGTGCAGAGTTCAGCTTTCTCTCCATGCATGTTGCTATGGATGGTTGTCCTAAGGGGGCAGAAGGGAATGGGTCGTCTTGCAGAGGCTTCCACACCCTTTCTGAGGGAATGGGAGGCCAAAGACTATAGTCAACTACAGTCACTTCTGTTGCTGTCTTCCCATGCATGGGACATGCAGGGACCGCTGGGGCCCACAGGGCTAAGTGTGTAACCTTGTGACATTGCTCATAAAAGGCATTGCTCAAAATGGATTAGCTGTGTTAATGTTTTAAAAAACATTTTTTCAAGTATCACATTTTTTAAGGTTTCTGATGGAATATTTTGACCTTTTGTAACAGTGAATGGTTAGAAAGCCCTGGAAAGACTTCTGTTTTTGAATGGAAAAATAAAACCTTAAAGAATACCAATTCTTCCTTGCAGTCCTTAGCATAATAATAATAATAGCATGTCGATTTCTTTCCATTACATCATTACTAAAACAGCATAAACACACCAGAGAATGGCAATGCAGAGACTGTGTGTCTGTTATTATTGTTGGGTTGTACGGAAAGGGGTCAGCAGGGAGATTTAGTTATCTGGTCTGGGAATTGTTTGTTTATGAATTAGGTTTTCCCAAAGGAGTCGTGAGATGGGAAATACAATAGGAAATGGACTTTATACATGCACAGAAATACCAAAACTGTAAGTGTCATGCGGGAGAGAGGTTGATGGAAACTTGCTATTTTTGCTAACAGATTTTTAAAAAATACTTGATTACGCATCCTGAAGTTTCCTATGCTATTTTTGATACTACTGATATCCTCCGTAGAGTTCTGAGTTAGTCATGACAGAAAAATGTTTTACATCTGATAATGTTGACAAGGAACATAAGCACTTCAGGTGTTTCTATAGATTTTAACAATGGAAAAATGCATTATATTGCTTTTCACTAAAATATTCCCCTTAAGCTAGGTGTCCTCATTGGTTCTGACAATATCCTTGCACCCTTTCGGCAACATTTGTGTTTTCCATGTATAAGTAAAGCAGCATGCGTAGAATCTGTTCTCTTATAGCAGTGATACTGGGCACAAGAAGAGGTTTGAAGATGCACTCAAAAAACACACAGGTCTTGAACTGAAAATGGCCTCAATCTGCAGTGTTCAGCCTGAGACCTTTGGGCCATCTAGCATGGAAAGAACAGTCGCTGGGAATGTGTGCAGCATCCTACCCAACACCCCCTTCTACAGCAAGGTACTCCAGATATGATCAGTCTTGGCACAATGGGCCAGTCCCCATCTGGGTCATTTGAGCCAGTTGTGGAGGTGGCTTCAGAGTGCACAGCTGGGTGGGTGTTCACCTGCCTGATGTCTATGTGGAAAAGAAAAGTTCACTGTTGGCTTCCTAGGTTGCTCAGGCGATATTTTCTGCTGTCAATCTCCTGGTCTGCTTTGTGAAGGTATTATGTGGTATAGGGCAAATCCTAAGCACATGGCTTTGGACTGAGTGTCCAGCTGACTTTTGAAAAGATGTTCAGTTCTTGTGATGCATGGAAACACATTGATGTAGCCTGTAGGATATCTGCCTTTGGCCCCATTTTTTTGCCTTAGTCGCCTCACTGTTGAAGTTCTCTTCCAGAAGTCGTGGTCCCTTGAACTATGTTCTCTTGTACTTTGAGAGAGAACAAACTGACAGGGGTTGAAAGTATCAGCCTGGTTAACTTGGACTTTGGTAAGAATTATGAAACGGTGCACATAAAGTAGCTAAATGCTGAAGAATTATCACAGCCACTAAGCAGTCTATTCTTAAAAATATTGTCTTCCACCACAGTGCCAATGTATTCTGCCTCCAGGAAACTCAAGTCAATTTTCCTTTTCTTCATGGACCCCAGCTGCCAGGACCTTTACACTCTGCCTGCTGGAACCAGCTTTTTTTTTCTCCTGGATGCCAGCTGAGCCACCACTGAGCCACTGCTGTGGGAGGTCGTGGTCCACCCGTGAGGAGTTTGGAATTGCCTCCTCTCCCGCCTTTAGTCAGAGGTCCTGATACTGCAAAGCAGTTATAATAACAGTTCCTGCCTGATCTGGCTACCAGCCCACCCACTGGCACCTAGCACTTGGGAGGAAGATAGACATGGGCAGATGCTGAGCTCTGCCCTTCCCAAGGAGCCAACTCCTTTTGTAGCAGATATACGTAGCAAACTGTCAGTTTGCCTGTTAAGTTTGCCGCTTAAGTGTGACAAAGAAAAGCGTGGTTGTCTTATCTGGGTTATCAGCTTTCTCTGTCTCTTTATGGTAATCTCTATTTCATGATCTCATAAGGGTTAGATGAGGTGAAGGATAGCTTGGAATGCCAAAAGGCTAGCTCTTGCTGAGCTTAACATAAGATGAAGTGTATTTTATTGCAATATTTTACAGCGGCAGAGCATTACAACAGCTGGTCACTCCCCAAAACTGAAAAGGAATACTTTTCAAATCAGATAGAAGAAATAATTCTTTAACCCAGTGTACCTTATTACTGACCAGTAAAATTCAGGGCATCAGACAAAAGATAGTACTGAGACAATTGACAGAGTAAAAGTAAAGAGAGGTATATATATTTTTAGAGGTTCAGATCTGCTCAAAAGGTTTCAGTGACTGGGTCGCTAGTAATTTCAGCAGAAGCAGACATTATACGGAAATCTTTCTAGGACAGAAGAGGAAAGATTAATAAACTGCATGCCACGGGATGTAAAAAACTTACATCAACTGAGTATCAACTAAGGTCAAGGAGCAGATCCCTCCTTTTTTCTGATGTGCACATCGACTGCAGACTTGCTGCATTACGGGAGGATCGTGAAATCTCCTGAATTCTCTACCACCAACCAATACTTGATTAAACAAACCCTTGGTCCGCTCCAGTCAGTGTCAGTGATCCTAATAGGTAGAACACTTCATTGCTGCTGTTGTTGCTGTTGCAATGCTTATTCCATTACACAAATATTTAATAATTCATAAAATAGGAACAAGATAATGAATCACATTGCCCTGTCAACTTCTGAGCTCAGAGGTTTCAGGGGAGAGACTAAACGGCAGGAGCACTTCAAGGCCTTTGCAGTAATGGGGCAGCATATAAGCAAAAGAGACTCCTCAACAGGCTGAAACAACAAGGGAAAAGTACAGTTAAGCATTATAATGCATAAAACATTTACAGGAAACAGGAGGCATTGGGTCTTAAGTTTGGTATAACCTGGAAATACAAACATATTTCAGCTTTTGGGCAAATATACATGCATCAACAGTCAATCTTGCAACAGCAAGGATGGACAAAGCACTTCTTGGCAAAGTAAAGAAAAACAGTTATTTGGCCTAAAGAAGCCTTCTCATATCCCTCGTTAAATGACTTTTCTTGTCCTTGCTTGACAAAGCTTCAGCTGCATGGATTGTGCCTCTCATTTGCAGAACTGACCTGAACAGATGCTATTAGTCTGGTCCATGCACGCACACCTGTTTGAATAATGATTGATAGTGTTTCCATAGCAGCAAAGCATGCTTCGAGGAGAATGTACATGAATTGTGCAGGGTTTTCCTTTTGTCTCCTTAATACAGAACTGGAACACTGGAGTAATAACAGTATCTGCATTACATTTTCAGTGGTCACATTTAAGAAAAATATTTAAATATGAACAGAGGGACTGTTAAAATTGAGTTCTGTACTATAACCGCTCTACACTTTATAGGCTGAAGATTGGTGACACTTTACCAGCTATCTCATTAGTCGTAGGAAGGGGAAATGTATGTTTTGGCCATTATCTCCAGTAGTGGAGGGCAAATGCTTCTTGTTTTGGCTTTCTCTTTATTATGACAGAAAATCTGATGTTTGTGTTTGAGTGAAGGTAGGGTGGAGTGACTGCCTGATGTCCAAAAAGAAATAGCTACCATCATTTTCAACCAAATCTAGTATTTTACAAGGGGCAAAGAGTTTTGGTTTTGGGGGTTTTTTTTAAAGTCTCAGGATATCCTTCACTTTTTGTAGGAAAGCAAAATGAGTTATGATGTGCTTGTAGTAGTTCAGTCCTATCTCATCAGTGATGTATGTTTATATATTTCTGTGCTATATACAGTATGTGTTTATATATGAGTGTGTATATAGATGTATGTTTGTACATTGATAGATGTAGGCCTTTCTGAAAAGAAAAACTCTTGTCCTGTTCATGTCTGATCATTGTAAATATGACCATGATATCCTATTTCTCAGAGAATTTTCTTACACAAATTCTATTAATTACATTCAGTAACCCACATATCCTTCTTTACTTTCTGTACTTAACTATTGTAAGGTGTCTCTGCAACATAAAATAATTGCTGTATCTTTCTCTGTGGTGGCTGTTGTAAGGTTTAAAAAAAGAAAGAGACAGTGCAGAACCAAGGAAATTAAGGTATCACCAAGAATCGGAAAGGCTATCCGTTAGTTATACACTGAAATCTTTGTATGGCTGAAAGCTGTAAGACAGGTGCCACATACCTTAAAGAAGTGAAGCCAGAGGGTTCTCTAGAAGTGATTCAGAGGCAAGAGAGAGATGGGCTTTTTTGAGCCCTTTCTGCATTGTCGGATGGGGCTGGGCATACAGCTGGGTTCCAGAATGACCTAGTAACCGCAGCTTCAGTATCCCCTAATGGCTCATTTTCTCCCACAGCCAAACTGCTAATAAGATGCATACGGTACAAGAACAATAGCTTGGCCACCTTTGTCTTATGAGGAATAAAAGAATGATGAAGTTAGACAACAATTCAGCAGTTCTTTTGGCATTCACGTGATGCTTGGGGTTAAAAAATAGTTACTGTAGCATATTAATCTGAAAGGATTATACATTAATCCTTGACAATGTATTAATCTGATAAGACGGCATGCTGAATGACTTTAAGGAAGCTGATACAACCACCTGTTGCTTCAATCTTGCACTTGCAGGATCAGTATCTTGGTTGTATTGGTCATCACATCCTCGAAAAGAACATACAAAAAACCAGCACTGAGAAGAATCTTCATAAATGCGATAGGACGTAGAGGATGGATACCTAATTCCCTAAGTACTGGAACTGCATATGAGTATCTAGGCATAGAAATGCAGCAGATTATCTGTCCTGTAAATGCATACTAGGGATAATTAAGAAATCTGCTTTCTTATAGCAATTGAAAAGCTGAAATATAGAAATACTCCTCTGCGATCCAGAGATTATTGGTTTGGGTTTTGGTAAGGTAAAAAAACCCCACCTTAAAAATATCTGCTGATTTTGCTGGAGGTAAGCATTTATACTGCTTCTGTTCTGAAAACATTTTAGAGGGCAGGTTGCTAATTGTGTTTGTCATTTGATCTACCCTTCCTCTCTTTTTTCAGTATGTTTTATGTTTCCAGTGCAACATGCTGATTTTAAGCTGGGTCAGAAGTTAATTGCTATGAAAACCAGTTGGATTCATTTACACTTGCACTAAGTTTTATCATTATCATTAGGCATTTGACTGCTAAGGCATGTTTAAACACTGGCTGCTTTTGAGTCACAATACACAGAACTAAATTGTGTTCTTAAAGAACCCCTGGAATTTACCATTATTGTTTTAATAATGCTCAAAAAAATAAAGAGAAATGAAATATAAGGAAAGGGCAGAAGAGAGTGACCAAACCTCCTTTGAGAAAAATGTGCTTTAGGGAAGCTGGAGATCTGTGCAGGCATTTAGGCAAATATGAAATAAAGGATCTCAAAGAAATTTACAGCTGCTGGTAAAACTTCTGTGTGGCTGGATCAAGGCTGTGTGGATCGTGAAGTTGCTCTGTCACCGTTGCCATGGTGCCACCGTTGCCATGGTGCCAGCATCACTTATCATGTAAGTAACAACGCTGCCCAGGCCCACGCACCTCTTGATCAAGAGTGTGTGTCAGCGAGGGTTAAAGAGTTTTCTTCCTTCAGGAGAACTGAGCAGAGTCCACCTATGAGCAAGTGCACCTAAGTATGCTGTAATGCACAAACTCATTGCACTGTCTCCTGATTTCATAGACTGACAGTCTCCACTTGAGTCTGTCAGGTAACGAAAACCCTTAGGGCGTGTCTGCACTTTGGTCAGGCTGTGAGGGTAATGCAGTAGACATGCTCAAGTTAGCTTTAAACTAATGAGCTGAATTGAGAGCAAAACCTGGTTTGTTTTCCCCCTTTGTCCGATGCATTTCACTGTGGATTGTTTCTTTCCCTTGTTTGGGCTGCTCAGCTTTTCAGGCAGGTTCATGGCATTGCTGTTTCCTTTGGGAAGAGCCATTATTTTGGTGGTTCAAGGCTAAAGCTTCATTACTTTTCCTTGGAAAAAGCTGTGTCTGCTTAAAATTCTTCCTTGTCGGTAGATTTATTAGTACAGCTCCTTCAGGGGGCTGTATTGTCAGCTGAAGCAGCTAGGTTAAGCAGCATATTTTGTCTTGCCTTTTGATTGGGAACAACAGACCCTCAAAACAAAGTTGAAACCTCTCACAGTTCGTTTCAATGTGTTGATTAATACAACTGAATCAATATCTAGGGGAAGGGGGCTTTACAGGAGAGTTGGTTGGAGGAATTTTGCCTGCATTTGCTGTATCTCTTTTAACCAGAGATTGGCTTTGGCACTTTGAAGATGGTTTACAAGGAGCCTTCAAGCTTCTAGAAATGATCCAGGTTGCACGAAAAGCCTTCTCATGGCAATAGGCAATATGCTCGACAGCTTCCAGGGAAGTTTTTATTTCCGTGGTAGATCATCCCCAAAGCTGACCTGAAATTAAACAGTTGATGCTAGTTTGATTTTGGTCTGGTTCTGTGTGCAGGGTTCATTCAGGTACTGTGCAGGATGGAGGAGATCTCCTGTGCACAGTATCTGCAGCTGTTAACGGTGCTTTATTTTGACCGATGACCATGGGAGAAAAATAGTATATTCTTTTTTTTTTTTCTCCCTGTTTTCTTTGTATTTAATTTTTCCCTGCCCTATTTACAAGCAATCCAGTTGTATTTGACTTTAGTTCTAGTCCCATCCTATCTTTCTTGTGAGGGAGGATGGGTACCATGTTTGTCATCTTTAGTAGGCATTTTTTCTGCCAACTTAAGGCAGGTTTCCAGTGACTGTACAAGCCTTCTACAATCGGTGAGCTTACTGGTGATCGTTGGTGCCTCTCATTGTTCATTGCTGACTTCCTGCAGTTTGTGAAACTTCACAGTCAGCACCTGCTCTACGAAGATCTCCTCTCAAGCCTAGGTTATTTCAGAAAGGCTTGTCAGTACATGCTGGACCACTTTAGTCAGGGTTTAGACAGGGGAGATCTAGGTCCCTCGGTGTTCTTCCATGTATTTGGCTGTCCCAGTCAATGCCTTGTTCATCTGTTTCTGTAGCTGCTGGGTCTCTCTGAATCAGTGTTCTTGCTAAGGTGCAGAGGAGTTACCCATCTGGCAGTGTTTGATTGCCTTAACTTTGGATCCGGCAAAGCAGAGGAGAGCTAGATAGAAATGGCTTGTAGTCCAGCTGAGATGAAAAATGTATGTAAACAAGGAAGAATGGTGTTAATAGCTTAGAAAATTCATGAGAATTAATAAATACAGAAGATGGCATTTAAAGATTAACTGTTCCTTTTTTCCTGTTCTGAAGATTTTTGTTTCATTTTTGCTAGATCTCCATACCTGACATAACATTTTGTGTGCACATACATACGTGTGCTTATTCTCAAGTAGACATATATGCAAAAGAGATGTAACTCTGAAATCTGGGAAATTGTTTCAGTGCCCTCCCTCAAGAAACAAAAGAGTATGTATTGTTACTGATGTTTGCCTGGTGTAATTTTTGCCTTTTTGGTAGTACTGGATTATCTTGATGTAGCTGTTTTCAGCGGCACTAACAGTGATCCATTTCCCTGGTGGTTTTTGATGATTATCTTAGCAGCTGGTTAAAACATGCAGAAGAGGGACAAAACAAATATTATGTCTATAAAAAAGCTTGACATTATTTAATTCCACCAGTAGAATGAAAACAAAGGTTACCTACATCAGAAGCTTTTTCCTGATGTTTTGAGAAGATGACCTGATGATAAATAGAATGATTTATTTTGAACAGTGATTGAACTTGATGAGCCGTTTCAAAACACTGTCTTTGGAAAAAATACGCATTTTTGTAGGGACAGAGGTTTTGGCAGTTTGGGGAAGTGAGGTTACAAGGATTGGCTCTGTGTACACAAACTAAGGAAAACTTTTGTAAAGTATTCTGTGTTCACTTACAGCAAGAACTATGACATTTAACTTTCTAGCAGTTTAACAGTGAATCAGAGGAAACATACTTTTTATATGGTATGTACAAGTATAGTTGTAATATTAACAAATCACGGTCATGTCTCGACTAAATCCCCCATATCTTTCCATTCCAGATAGGAAGATTAAATCAGAATCTAAATTTTGAAAATGTCCTCATCTGTGTTCTTGGCTATATAAACAATGTGTTCCTGAACACCTCAGAAATGCTAGATATTCAAATCTACAGCCAGCTCTTGCAGCTTGAAAATCTTTCTCTAAAGTAATTGTAAAGTCAGGGATAGAAGGGATCAACGATAGCTTGGTCAAGAATAACATTTATCTAGCCAGTGCTGGCTGGTTTGAACTGATCAAGAATTGACACCATAGAGGCTATGGGGTAACCACAGCTGGTCAGTGGAGAAGTCAAGGCAGCAAAGAATGCAGAGTCCTGCATTTCTGTGTCTCCCAGGATCCAAGTTTCTGCTTTGTCAAGGACCAAGAACCCTTAGGATGCCATCTCCTGTCTTCAAGCCACATGGCAGACTTACCAGAATTTTCTGATGTTATGTGGTCAAGAAACAGAGCCAGGAAAGCTGGCTCAGCAGTGATCTTGGCTGTTCTTAAAGTCCTTCAGCAAAGAATTCTCCAAACAGTCTTTATTTTTTATTTTATTATCTATAAAACTAAATTAATTTCTAATTCTAAATTAATTTCTAAATTTTCTTCTATTTTTTTTAAAATAAGTTTTATGAAACAAATTTTGCTTTCTCTTCTGAACATTTTTTCTTGTCTGACCGTAATGTGATTAGGAGTAAGGAGGGGATCATTCAGATCATGAGGTGTGTACTTGTCTGTCTATCAGAGTTCCTTGGGAACTCTTTAAAGCTAGTGGTAATAGTGCCTCCCTCCACTCATAAATCACTAAAGCAAATTTACAAATGCAGATGCATGAGAGCACATTCTTTCCTAGGGTGATTTTACGTGCTGGATTTATCCCTACTCTGCAACAAGTTCTTCCACACAGATTAGGATATTTCTGCTTTATGAATCTTAGTCTGTTACCCAGCACTTCAACAATGCCATCGTTGTTCTTGTTGACAGTAATTCAGCCTGATAAGGAGCAAACTCTGGACTTGTGGAATTGACTCCCTTCTTCTCTTTGGATCCTGAAGTTGGGCACTGTGTTGTCCTTCAGAGCAGCTTGTTAAATGTAAATGATGATGTAAGCAGTGTCCAGGATGTTATGTGGAATCTGGGCCTGTCTTCGGTTCCCAGAATGGTGGAAATGCCTGAGGTTTTCACCCTTTTTTGTTGGGAACTGTATCTGGGAGTCTCCTCTAACCAAGAAGAAGTTTGAAACTTCTGACTGTCCCACTTCTTGTGGGTTAATACTCTGGAGTCCCACATCCCTCTGCTCTGCCAGGCTGTGGTGTACCAGTATCCAAAGCATAGCCTTTCAGATAGGCATTTCACCACTGAGGAAACACAGACTTTTTTCCTCCTAAGTGATTCCTCATGATCCTTCCTTAAAGCTTCGCCATAGTTCATGCCTTACCAACTTCTGATGAGTTATCTTCGATGGCCATGATTTCTCTGATGCACAAACCCTAGAGCTTTTGCATGTCCGTGGTCATTATGTACAATGAGTTCAGCCTCTTCTGTTTCTTTCAGTGTTTACAATGAGCAGGTCTTTCCTATCACTGAATCTCCACGAAATATGTTGCTCTTATTCAGCAACTGGAGCAGGGATCTCACAAGCTTTGTTTCCTTCTTTAGGGAGCAGGTTGTAAGGTGACAAATGAGTCTGTATTTCTCTGCTGTCCCACCCCTTCTAGGTGGGTCCAACCCCACTTATGGTACAAACTTGTAAAAGGGCTGCTGTTTTAAGACCCTTCTGTGTGGCACAATCCAGCCACAGGGCTGGGCTGCCCTTTCTTTTCTCTCCTGGTTCTTGTTCACTCCCTGTACTAGAGTAGCTATGTAAAGAAGTCCCATCTGTTCTGTTTCGTTATCTAACTATTCAGGCCCAATCTCTGTTCTGGCAGTCCTGCAGCACTCTCCCTGTGCTTGAAGTGATGCTGCTCTAATCTTCTTCTTCTTCTCCTTCCTGGTGGGATCTGCAGTCCTAGGTGAAGCAGGCTATCTGCATTACCATAGAAGCTATTTCATCTAGGGTAAGTTGGGCCAGGCTGATGAATTTCTGCAAGTTGTGTCCTCCAGCAGTGGAGGAGATCAGCCCACGCTCCTCTTATGCACAGACCTCATACTGGGTAAGTATCCATCACAAGTATACACTTATTTCCTTCAATGCTGATACACGTTGTAAAGAACTAGAACTGTTTTTGATTGAGATAACAAACGCACTCTGAAAAGCCAAGATTTTTGTTTATATATAAAATTACTTGTAAATAGTTCAGTGATTGGAACTATAGAAATAGTTGAGATCAAGGCAAATAGGTGTTAATAAAGTGTTCCTTTAAATGGGTCTTGTTTCCATGGTACAATGAAGTGACACATTAAATTTAGAGTGATTTATTTTAAGAAACAATCTTTTTTCCTTTTTTTTTGTGTGTGTGTGTATGCAAGGAAAGGTTTGAAATGATTTCTTGGGAATGATTTCAGCTCACATGGAAATGTTTTGTTAAATGATGCTACGCTTGGATTTTTTTCCTAATCACTGAAAGCTGTGTCAGAATTTTGTAGAAATGTTCATGGTATGAATGTTTTTAAAAATAGCTTTTGCTGTACTGCCTGGTCACAGTTCCTTTAAGCAAGTAAGTAGGCAGAGTCCATGGAGCTGTTCCTGTTTCTAAGGTTGTTGGTGTTCAACCATCCAGTCTCTATCATTCGGTAGAATTAGTGACTGTATGTCGAAATCTTGGGGACCTTTGTTCAAAGTACGCTGGTTGTAGCTAATTAAAATTTTCCTTTCCACCTCCTAGTTTTAAAGATTCAGCACCAAAATATATTTGGAAATCATTAACTTTAGTTTGCCCTTTTACTTGCTTTCTTTTGTCTCGAAAGCTCATTCCTTTTCCTAAGGCATCTGAATGCCTAGGAGGACAACTGTGACCTTTAAAGTGAAGAAAGAGATATTACTGCACTTAGCGTGTTGTGGTTTGGTTTTTTAAAAGGACATTCAGAACATCAATGTAGGTGGGGTTTTTTAAAACTAAATGTGCACTTAAAACACTTCGGAAAATGCTGAAATGTACTTGAAGGAAAATTACCTTCTGAACTATGTCCCTAGACTTTAGATTCTTCCCCTGGAACAAATTACATGATTAGCTTCCCTGAAAACTTGTTTTTCGTTTTTAAATGTGTTCCTCTTTTAGATAAACAATCAAAGGTGGATGTTTTAGCAATGTGTTTTCCTTTTCTTTTGTTTTGTTTTTTTTTTTTCTTCCACATGCTTACTTCATGTGCTCTTCCAACCCACATTTTGTTTCTCTTTGGCACTGAGACACTCTTACATAATTTTTCAAAAATACAACAGTGTTCTGCTGTAATAGTCCAAAAGGCTACAGCCTGCATTTTTGCAGAGGTTTGGGATGATCGCAGTAGAATGGTGTATTGTTTTTGATAAGGCCTGTTTTCGGAGGGTTCTTTCTCTGCTGTTGGCCTCTTCTCAAGTTTCTAATAAACAGGACTCTACAAGGGAGTGGGTGACACAACTTTAACTTGTGTCACTTCTCAAATACTGCACTTCAGTTTCTTTCAGGAGAACAGCTTAAAGAAAAGAATGCTCTGTAGATGCCACAGCTGCCATCCTTCATTATTTCCTGTTTACATGCTCAGTAATGAATATAGTATATTTTTATGTAATAAATTAGTGTTAGCCTGAGATAAACTTAGTGCAGTTAATTCTACAATCATTCACACTGATGCAAATGCAAAATAGTTCCTTGTAGGTCAGCACAGCTGCTGCAAGGTGTGTAAGGGGAGAATCCAGCCTGCTGGAACAAGATGTGGATGTCTTTTAGAGTGCTGCATTTGAACTGATGGATATCCAGCCTAGAAGCTGTATTTAGGTAAAGTGCATGAAAGATTCAGCTCCTGAATGGTTAACTTCCACTGTTTGGAGTAGGTGTCAGCTCTCTCTGGCTGCAAATGACTATGAGACAGGCCAAGGTGTGACCTGAATGTGGGCAGTTGCAATATCATCTTCTTGAGTTTTGAAGAATAACTCTCAGTTTGTGACTTTTCCTTCTCCTCTGTCAGTCTCTTTTAGGTGCATCTATTTAGTCATAGGTTTGCTTGTATGTACATATACAAGCCTGTAGGGGTAGAGCTGATACATATCTTTGATTTTCCCCTGGAGTGGGAGCTCACTTTTTCTGTTAGCTTGGAGCTTTACAGTATTGCCCATGTTGTACACTACTGTGGTAGGCAGTGTGCAAATACTTAAGTCAGATGAATGAATAGTTCGTATCAGGAGGTATGTCTGTGGTTGTATTGATACCAGCAATTTGATTGCTGTGCAGGAATGGAGTGGATCTGCAGTCTTGTGGTATCCTACCTGGATCAAGTCTTGGATCTCCTGCCTCATTCTCTCTGCAAGGTGCCTGTGCTATAGGCAAATGGAGAACAGTCAGGGTGTTATTTACGGTAATCTCTAGGAAGAAAAAAGCCATCTCCTGCATCGCTGAATCTCCCTAAAGTAGAGAACATCCCCAAATAGGCCAGAGGAGACACTCACTGTATAGTCCCCATTGAACACCGCCGCTCCTGTGTGGCGCTTACTGCCATTGCGTGGTCTCACTGCCAGCTTTAGATTATTGACCCCTCTCCAGCTACCTCTCAGAGTGGGGCTGGAGAAGTGACGTAGAACCATCTCTTCTTCATCTGCTGCTGCTCATGATCCTGTAATCATTACACTTGAGGCAGATTCAGGACCCTGCCTTTTAAAATGCAGCCATAACAAATGCAGTGGGTATTGACTAACATACTGTTAGTCCAAGGTCTGGTGCACAGAGCCTACTCTAAAATGGCATTTGCTTCCCTACTGCACATGTAGTAGTGTTTTAACAAGTAATAGGTTATGTAATGAAGTTTCTGCTGTCTCCCCTGGGAGTCAACTAGACAAACAACGATTAGGAAATCTTAGCTGATAATTGTTTAAATGTTTTGTTTCTTAATTTCATCTTTTTTCTTGGGCAATTTTCTATTACCCTAAATAGTTCCTTTCATTCCTCAGTGCGTGCGTTTCCCAAGTATTTGTAAATCACTACCAAGCCTTCCTTTCCCACAGGCATTGCTTATCCTAACTGTTGACTGAAAATCAATCCCTCCATCTAATGACTCTGTCACTGTTCTCTGAACTCGTTCCATTTTACATTATCCATCTGGCAACAAAATGTCCAAAACTCTGTGCAGGCTGCAGATGTGGTAGCTCCGTAGCTGTTGAGGCAGGGATCTGTTACAAACCATTGTATGTCAGGTTCTAGCTGTTTCTGGGATCAGTACTATTATAAACTCATTGTCCCCTAACTTCTCTGCCCAGGACACCTCGGTGTAATGAGAGATTTGTAATATAAACCTACTGAAGTTGTGGTGGTTTTCTTTACCCCATACCCTATTCCTTTTTTTTGGCTTTTCTACACCCACAAACACATTTCAAGCTCTCATTCTCCTCAGAAATATAAGGCTTTTCAAGCCTGGGATCTGACTGCTCTCCCCAGTCTGCTGTCGGCAAATAACAGCTAGCAGGTTTCCAGCCCAGGCCAGCTGGGATGTGTGATAAGGAACCCTCTGCTCTGATTCCTGCCCTGCCTCTGCTGTGTCCTGGGTTCTGTAGGAGTCAGCATTGAACTGTGATGTGTGACCATCATATTCTTTTCGCTGTTGGTTTCCCAGCCTAATGAGCAGCATGTTTTGCATGTGCTTTCCCAGCAATACCCCACAGTCAGGTTCCTGCCCTAAGCTGGCTGCGCAGCTCTTGTGTCCCTGTCTGTTGGGTCTTTTTCTGCTGTTTCTGGCCTGCCTCCCACTGGCCAGAGGGGAAAGGAGATGCCTGTACGTAGTCTCTGTACTTACATCGGGAGGAGGGTTGGGCAGGAGTGGAAGCTCCACATGTAGCAATGTCTCAAAACCCAACTCATTGGGTTTCTCCTGTCCATTGACTATCTATTTTAGGTACTGCATCTAATGGTTAAGAAAACAAAGAAAAGAAAAAAAATGTGACTGCACACGCAGAAATTTAATTTCAGCAAAAGTATTTCAGTTTTCATTTGTGATATCACAAGTTCACAAAGTGGTTTTTTTTTTTTTCCTTTCAATTTAACAGGTTATCACTGCTAGCTTATCACCGTTGTTCTTTGTCATGACTGCCAATGTACTAACAATTTCTTGGTAAGTGCCTACGTGAGCTTTTTTCTTAACAGTAAAAATGAATTTCTACACAGTGCTTCATGTGGAAATACTTTTTAAATGTCAAGTTCTGTTAGTACCAGTAATACTTTGCATGTAAGGAGAACCAGGTGTGCAATGATGGATGCAGTACAGTAATACAAATAGAAGAGTGTTTCTTCTGCCTCTGTGGGAGAACATGGACATTTTGGATATTAAGCCTCACTGCAATTCAGTCTGCGTGTTTTACAGCTAGACAAATGGATGCAATAGGCAAATAAATGACCCATTCAAAGTCACGCTATAAATTAGCGGTGGAATTGGAAGTAAAACACAGGAGTCATGGTTTGGTGACAGCATCTTTTTAACCAATAGAGAGCATTCAAGTTTCCCTAACACAGTGTGCACTGTGAATGCATAAAATGAAAATAGTAGAAAAATGAAATAATGATAACAAACTTTTTCCAAAGCTGTATCTGGATTTTGTAACATGTGGCCACGCATTACAGATCACCTAACCTGAAATTTTTAGGTAGTAATATAAAGGATTGGGGTGCAATCTCATTTGGTCAAAGACAATGTTTTTGGTCTGTGTTTGTACAGCACCCAGCAAAAGCGAATTCCAGCCCATGGCTGATGCTCCTAAATGCTTCTGCAATGCAAGTAGCAACTAAATACGGGGTTAGGCCTGTATCTCTGAGGACAGATTTGTTGTTGGAAATAAAAATCTGCTTAGTTTTGAAAAGCCTTAAGCTTGCTTCTTTCCCCTCACAGTTTGATTGCCATCCTAAAGATTCAGCTCTGCACTGAATGGAATTAGCATATTCTTTTTTCAGGTGTGATAAAGAAGTTACAGGAAGGAGAATCTCAGTTTAAACTAGCCCCATATACATATGTGTGAATATTCATCCTCATGTGTATGTTAGGTGCGTGTAATCTTAAATACTAAAAATAAGTCGTGTAATTTTTTTTAGCTCTTGGAATGTGGCCTGTGTGTAAGAGGCTGAACTAATGTCAGTGTACCTAAACCACTCCTAGTCTAGGCCATTAACTTGCCATTCCTCACCATGTTTTACACATGTTTGTGCAGGTCTATCATGTGCGTGCTAGAGGTAGGCTTTTATGATATGTATGCATTCACTGACATGTATACTAAAAAATCATGTGTACCTTTGTTACTGTAAGCACATGGACCTGTATAGTTGCACACATACTACATGCCCTATGTGCACTGGAAGTAATATAAATGATGAACGTGTCTATATCTTTAAAAGAAACTTTGCTTTAGCCCTTAGGCCACTGTTATGCTTTGTCGTAATTCAAAAAGGTAACCATTTCTTTGATTTATTTATTTATTTGAGTTCTGTTATTGCTTGTGCATCAGCAGTGCCTTGGCTTATCAGCAAAGCTCTGGAAATAGTTCTTTAGATGATAGCAGCTGCAAAGCACTCATGAGATCATTAATCACGGAGTTTTTTAGTGTTGCTCCAGTGTTGTCATGGACAATATTATATGTTAATTTCTGAATGATGGGCAAGTGCAGTTAGCTGTCACCCCACAATAAACAGAAGCCAGAGGATTTGCTGGATGGTAGATTGAAGGTAAATCAAGGGTTGGCATTTAGCCATGTTTTTTGCTGTGCTTCATCTTGGAGTTATAATGATGGTTTCTATTGGCCTAGTAATGTGGATTGCATGGGCACATGGATACCTGAGATTTCAAATCCTTCAGAAAGGGATTCTTCTTCTCTGATGTAGGACATAAGATATTAAAGAAAAATTTAGATGCAGACACCTTTTTACAGAACAGGGCTGTACCATTTACTATCTTTTGTACAGAATTGCCAGTCTACTTTTTAGAATGATACATCAGAGATAGGTTTCTTTTTTAAAGTCTCTGTTAAAAATGTTGTAGAAAGCAACACATCTATAGAAATGGAAAAAAAAAAAAAAGGAGTAATTTCTAAGGTTGGTTTTAGGTCTTCCTATATGCAGTGGGGTTTTTTCTTTAGGGTAAAGAATATATTACCCAACCTTAGCTTCCAAAGGAATTAATGCAGAGGGTATGTTTATAACTGGAGCTGAAATCCAGACAAGAGATGGGGGTTAACCTTCTCAGAGAAAAGTGCTCAGAGGTTGTTAGTGATTACAGGCAAACAGACTCACGTGTTTTAGATCTTTTTGAAAAGCTTGCAGCCCTCGCAGCCCTTTGCTCCTTGTTGGTAATTCCACATCCAAAGGTATTCTGTCTCCACGGTGGACAGTCTACAGACTGTCTGCAGCACCTACTTTCTAGGGCTGTTTACCATGTAATTGTAAGATACCGTACTGTTGTTATACAACGTTTGTTCCTCTCGGGAACAAGGGCAATTATGTGATTTTTAAAACAGCTCACCAAAGCTAAGATTTAAGTGAATGTAATGCTATTAAAGACCAGAAAGCCTTCAGCTTTACAGCCCTCTTACAAATGAACTTAACAGAAGTTTGTTTTGTTTATAAAGTTCATTAAGGAGCTTTTCTGTTTCATAAGCTAACTAAGCCATGAGGCTAAGATGAAAGGTCAGTACACTTAGCTTTGCACTGTCATAAAAGGGGAGACGAGTCAGTGTCCTACCATATTTCTGTCAGCTATGATAGATAGCAGAGGAGATTGCACGGATTGAGTGGGTTGATAGCTTATTTCAGTGAACGGTTTTGTTTGTAAAACCATTCATCCTGATTTGGAGCCCTGCTTCTAGCCCGAGTCTTGGAGAGAAGCTTTAGTGCCACCACTGCGCTGTGAGCAGCACAGGAAGGAAGCACTTGGGCACACGTGCCGTTTCGGCTGGGGCAGGTTCTTTCACCAGGTTCCTCACAAAGAGAAGCAAACATGGGAATTTCTACTGGCCTCGCTACGCCAGTGGGATCTCCCCAGAGCAAAATTCTTTTTCCCCGATTTCCTCAGTCCCCAAAACCTAGGCTTTACATCTCCTCCTGACTTTGTCAATTGGCAAGTTTCAGGACAGAACGCAAACAGAAATTGCAAGGGGGAATCATTAACCTAATGAGGTTCAAAGCCTCCTGCCTTCCTTTCCTATTCTTGCTAGTGTATGAGTGCACAGCTATCCTTGTAATTAGGTGCAGCCTTTTCTATCTAGATTTCTGTCTGTGTATTTTCATGTGAATACCACCAGCCCTAAAATACAGGAAGGGGAGTTGCTGATGAGATCAGTTAAATAAGACATTTCTGGTTTCAGCCTGTTCTTATCAAGACAAATGAAAAAATTGCCTGGGTTACTGTCTCTAGGTTGAAATGTGTTTAGACAAAATAATACCTTTCTCTTAATGTTGTGCTGTTTGGAATTGTATCAGGTAGAGGGACTTGCCTGATGCTAAATTTGTGGTATACTTTGTTTACAGCCTTGTGATCAGTGGAGTTGGAGAAGCTTTGCTTGTTTACACTGAAAGGGCAGGCACATAAAGAGGAACCAGATCTCACCAGCTGGAAAAGAGCTGACTTGCCACCTAGAGATCCTATCATGAATAAAATGCAGCAGCAAGAATGAAGAAGTGCAACCAAACACAGGGAAAGAGACCTATTGTTTTTTTTATTAAGAAAGAAAAACTATGCTATTAATAGTGCTGGTGAGAGAGCAGCATAGTTGGCAGGATGGCTAGGAGCCTTTGCCTCAAAGCACAAGACAAACTATTTCTGATTGATGTGGTAAAGGAAAAACTGCACTGTCTCATGCTGATGGCTCTGTGTGAGAACCTCTCAGAACCTCCCTTCTTGCACAGGGAACTGAACTCAGGAAAAGCAGCATTCCCCACTGGATGCCCCCAGTTTTTTTGTTGGAAGCTGACATCAGTTTGTACCAAACAATGCCAGAGCCCAGATCCTGCCATGAATTCAGGATCAAGAAGGATGGATTTGGTCGTCAACTGTTCTGTAAGCAGCAAGGTGCTGCACACAGGTCTCTAGTCACATCATCTGAACTGGCACAGTGACCAAGGCCATGGGGCTTCTGGAGATAATCCCCTTCTGGAACTGCAGCGGGTTGACAGCTTTGCAGAATGGGGAAATCAGCAATAAATCTCAATACCTGTAGTGATTGCGTGTTTTTTTCTTCTCCCAGTCTCCAAGATTTCTTTTGAACTCTGCAAATTTTTGTCAGCTGGAAGGGGTGGAGGGACCCAGTTTGTCTCTTAAATTATTGGAAGAGGCAACAAAGATTATGAACCTTGAATGAATGTCATAAAGAGTGTAAGGCAATTCATCTCAAGAGTTTTTAAAATAATTTCATTTCTGGTTGCTTAATGGCTGTTAGAAATTAGTCTTGATATATTGGTGCCTGGAAAAGCAATCTATGTGAAAGTAATATTAACTGATGAGTTGATAATATTGTGGGGAAGATCTACATGGTAAAAGGAGCTCGATAACAAATCTTCAATGAGGAGAGGGACTTGTCTGACATGCCATTAGGTATCTAAAGTGTAGTCCCTTAATCTAAGTTGACAAAGTTTCCTTCATAGTCAATGGAAGGAGAGGGGTGCCCTCACAGAGATGATTCTTCACGAATAGATTGCCGTATTAATGTGACTGAAAGACCCTCTGGAAGTGCTGTCTCTCTGTAGATGGAAATTAGCTGACTAGTCTAGACAAGACACTTGGCTTTTAGAAGGCTACACTTAGCTGAGGCATATCTGCTTCAATCTAACAAATTCCACCAGCTGGGTTTTAAAGTATAGCTACATTTTAACTTCAAATAAAACACCATAGTTTAACAAAGAAGGTAAATTTTACAAAGGACTGCAGTCAATTTCTATGACTGGAGAGTTTTAGGTAAAGATAAGTTGGTTTTCAGAAAAAAATGCTATAGTTTAAAAAAGAGAATTCAGATAAGTATTCTGGCCTGTGTTGTACCTAAGCTTGTCCCAATTAATCGCAAGGGGTCTGTTTATACTGGCATGTTGCCCATGTATTTTGGGTCATGCTCTGGCTTGAGTTTGGAGTGAACCATTTTCTTGCCAGGTGGTAAAACTCAGGTTTGGGAAGAAAGGAGGAGAGAGGGACAAGCATGAAAGGAACATGTGCTTGAACTTGAGCACCAGTGCTGAAACCAAGATGAGCCACATGGCACGGGAAGTTGAGCCCATACTCACACCCAATGAGCCAAGATACAGCCAGCCATGGACCCTCGTGGCCTTCCAGTCTGTAAATTCAGACAGCGCTGGGAGTAATGGCTGCAGCATGCTGGCTTTCCCCAGACAACTATCTGGAGGGTTAGGTACCTAATCTGCCAGCCAGTCGTGGCAATATAGTAGGATCCTTGCCGTGCCACCCTTCTGCTGATTTTCAAGTGACTAGTGACCCTGGGACACCTCATGAAAGAGTCCCTGTCTGATAGCTGAGGTTTTGCAGTCGTAGCTGGAACCTTTGCTGGGGGAAAAGCTCATCGTGTACCTCTCTTCTCACATAACTTTCAAGGGTAGGCTGCACTCTGGATTTTTTTTCTTCCTCTCTCTTGTCTGTGCTGTTCATAGCAATGTACCAAAACCCAGAACACCCATTCTTGCTGGTGGTCTCAGCGGAAAGCCAGGGGCCAAATCAGCAGCTGGGGTTGCTGTAGGTCTTTGGTTGCAGAGGGCATGCTTGGGGCGGCTGCAGGAAGGTTGGTTGGCTGCAGCGGGCATTACGCTGTCCAAGCTCTGGAGGAATTCAGTCTCTGCACCTGCTGAATTAGTATCTCCCTGCATAGTAAGTCCACTTCCTTTTTATTTAAGTTCATGCATATTAAACAACACAGCTGTTTGTTTCTGCTTTCATTTTTGTGCCTTAGCACAATGTGCTTGCATTTCTAAGACTCTGCTTGATATAAGTAAAATACTGCAGGTTTAAACTGATTGCCACATAAGCAAATCAAGGAAGCAGAGTTAACAGTGAAGTTGGGCTCCTCTGTCAAACATGGCTGGGAAGAAAAGACACCCTCTGAACCGACCGGACCTGCTTCAGCTGAGGATGACTCCTGTGGACCAGCATGAGGCTCGTCAGTCTTGCTGAAGACTCAAAGTAGGGTGGAAGTGGAGCTGCAGGGCCTTCAAAATCCATCTTTGTGTATTTGGATTTGTCTCAGGGTGCTAAAGGCATGGGTTGGCTTTCTTCTTCCTCAAGCCATGGCAGAGGTGACAGCAGAGCCGGGGTCCGGTGTGGCAGCTGCCCCTGTGGGAGTGCCTGTGAGCAAAGGGCTGCTCAAGCGTTGCCAGCAGCAAGCTGATGGAGGGTTAGCCCTGCTGTAGTGGAAGAGGTGAGAGACAGAGAGCCCTTTGGGGGGCTTCTGGCTGTTGGAACAAGTGGTGCCTTTGTCAACACATGTGTGCTAGGGTGGGGATGTCAGCCTGGGAGCGGTGAGCTGCCGCCCTAGGATGACGTCTCAGCTGGCAGCTCAGAGCAGACATGCGATACAAATCTACAGGTGAGCTGTGGGTGGACACCTACGGGAAGAGCCTGGCTCCCCCCCAGCCGCTCTTGGGAAGGGGTGCATTCCCACCAGCAGCACCCAGGGGAGAAGGGATGCAGAGAGGCACCGGTTGGGCTCCCTGGCTGCAAACAGCCCCAGGCAGGGGGGCGATTACAGCAGAGGGGAAACGTGGGGAGGACAGACACGTACTGGCCGCTTGTGGAGGCTGGTGGCTGGAGGGGATGGGGCAGAACAAACCTTGTGATTTCCTGAGGAAGCAGTGGCCTGATCTTTAATTCAGCCCTGCCTCAGGAGGAGGGATACTGCATGGTAAAAAAACGTGCTTCAGGGTTGTTATAATGGTCTTCAAAGCAGGAAGCCTCAGAAGTTCACGCTTAAGATGGCTCTAGCAAGACAGTTATGTTCAGTAATTTAGAGAATGAATATGCAGAGGGTGGTTTATTTATATCGAATTGACCTTTTTTCCAGTCAGTCAAAGATACAAAGTGACAAACACACAGCTCTGAGGAGGGAGGAGTTCCTTTACCTTGCAAAGATGCAATGACACTAATTAATGCCTGAATGCAAAGCAATGGGTCTGCAGCTCAGCTGGTGGAGGAACCTCTGGTTTTATCAGTATCCATCATTTAAGGAACTTACTGACTGAAGGCTCCCCAGTTCTTGGGCCGTCGGCATGTGGGACTAGAGAGAGAAATCAGAGTGTGCTGGTCTTTCTGAGGGACAGCAGGTCCCTGGAGGATCTTTTCACATCTACTGGTTTTGATCAAACCACTCTGACGGAGATAGTCCTGGATCGTGTAATACCTTTTGATCTTATCTTGCTTACACTTTCATTTTCCAAATGTCTTTTTTTTTTTCTCTCTAAAGTAATTGGTTTGGGGCAAGGCTTGTATTATCTGCTGCAGAGGCGTACTCGTGTTTGTGGCTGGCCTTCATGATAAAGAGCCTCTCCTTAAAGCCAAGTGCCATGGAAAGAAGACTGAAATAATAGTAAAGCTGATGGATGTTGACTACAAGTGGGTTACTAAAACGCAGGCAGCAGAGATGCTGTTTTGAAGCAATCTTCTGGATCTGGCGGCTGTGGCATAGCTTCCAGCAGAAAATGTTATTAAATGAGTTAAATGAACCCGATGCTTACCACTGAAGTGATTCTGTTGTTGCTTATCGCTGCGTGGCTGTTGTACTTTGTGTTGGAAGAGAATCTATGCCAATCTTTCAGTATCAGTTTAATACTGAAGCTGAAAATCTGCAGAGCAAGTGATCTTAGCAAAGAGCAAAGGAAAAGCTGTTTTTATTATTTTTAAAAAAAAAGCAATGGACCTATTAAAACGCTCGGTAAGGGATAGAGTTCTGATTTACTGTTACTCTTTTTAATGCCTATGTCCGAGTTGGTGGATGAGTGTGTGTATATATATATATATATATGTTCCTGTTTCCCATCCTCAAACAAGAAGATCTGAAGAATTCAAGAAATGTGATGTCAACATAGGACATGTTTTGAAAAGGATGCTTTTATTAAGTATTGTAGACAAGTTAGTTGCTGGGAGCTGTACTGAGTGCTGAGGAAAGGTTTGCTCCAGCTTTGTTTTACCTGTAAGCTAAAGGAGATCATGGGTTGAAGAAAACTCCATAGCAAATTTGTCTTGCCTGGAGCAGAAGCTTTCAAACAGATCATCTGCTACTGCGAACCACCCAACAGGCTCAGTGTGAAACTTTAATCCCATTCCAGACGATAGACACAGGGACAGACTCATTTTGTTTGAAAAGAAGGCGTGGGTGAGGGGAAGGGGATTGGGGGCAGGACTGAAAAAAATTGAGGTCGAAATACTTTTGTATCAGGAGATAAAATGGGAAAATATTTGCTCCTGAAAAATGTGTTGCTTATTCAGAGGGGGTTTTTATTAGGGTATATTACAAATACATGTCTGTTTAGTCTCAAAAAGGAATTAGAGGAACCTGTGAAGGTTGTGTAACCATTTCCATATTAATTGCCTGGTTTGAGAAGCTTAACCCTTTTTTAACTATGCTTTGAAAGTGACATTGTGTAAGCCTTGATTTCTGCTGGAAAAGTGACTATTTTTTGGAAGAATGCTGGTGAAAAAGTTGTGCTATCTCTCTATCTCTTCTTGATCACTGAGGTGGGGAGTGTATCTCCTCCTTACTCTCTGGGATGGGAAGCAGTCACACAGTGCTCTTCTACCTTTTAATAAATGTCTTGGCTTCCAGAATAGGTGGGGGCAGCCAGCTGGCATCTTAAGTTCTTGATTTGATGGTATACAAAATCTCTTTGAAAACCACACTGAGAGCATGCTTAGTATATTTTGTCTTATGGTCTGTCATTAAGATTTTAAAATGTATAGCTCAGAACTTGTTCAGTTGCCAGCTTGTTGCCTCTATAGAGAAGCCTGTATATAGAAGAATACAGGAAAACGGGTGCGAGCCTCTCTGAACACTCCTCCCTGGCAGTGGATGAAATCCCATAACTGCATTCGCAGACATGACTGTAGGAGATGCTGCGTAATGCCAGGAGCTGAGAGTGCTGGAGCTTTTCTTCCTGCTGTTTGCCATCAGCAGTCCCGTACCTTTCATGACTCCCCACAAACGTCATTTCCAGAGGGAGGCAAACTTGCACTTCTACAGGCTGGTGGAGGTGGTTGCTCTACCCTAAGACTTACGTTGGTTCAAGTACTTGAGGGTCAGTACACCTTGGGAAGCAGACGTAAGGCCCATTTTCCTGTGGGAGTCTGGTCCATGTTTACACTTAAGCTTCTGATTTCTGTACCCCTTGTCGGTGAGGAAAGCTGGTGCACCAACAAGTTTGTTTACGCTGGACTTGCAGGCATCCAGTGCCTTGGCATACTGTGTAAGAGCAATGCCTGCCTGAGGCGAGCGGCCTGAATAAAACGGGCCTCCAGCACAACCCCTTTGAAACTGATAAGGAGAAGGCATTGACGTTGTTTGGAGGATATGGATGTTCGGATTGAGAAACCGGGAGTTTGGAGTTAGGCTCATTAAGTCATTAGGCAACAAAGATGGAAAGGAAAGGTGGAGAGCTGGGAATGCCATTTGCCATGCCTAAGCGCAGAAGGAGTATCACTAACACCAGACAGATTAACAAGAGGGTTAAAGTTTCTGCTAAGAGGACTACGGTTCAAGCATGTAGTTGTTAAGCAGAAATGTTTTGGAGATTTGCGAATGATTACTACGCTGCTGTAATTAGCAGTCGCATCGCAAAAGCAGAAAGCATTCGTTGTTTGGGATGGGAAACACCGCAAGGCAACTATTTCTCAGACCTTCCTTTGAAAGCTGTGGAGACTAAGCCAGTCTGGCTAATCGTCCCCTCTAGCCCTGGCTGGAGACGGGAGCCAGAAGGGATTTTTGCTGTTTCTCTGTCACGCACCTTCTGGGACACCAAGGGATGAGCTTTGGCTTCGCACAAGGCATGGAGAACTTTACCTCTCCCTCACTGATGCCTAAAAATCAGTCTGTTCTTTGCCTTCTCAGGGAAGGGGTCCCTGTGCCTCTGTGCCAGTTACCTCCACCAGTTCACAAGTTAGCAAATGAAGTTCATTCGGGTTAGAGCAGTCAGAAGAAATTTTAATTGAGACCCTTCATCCCCAGAAGTCTGCAACCCTGCGGGCAGTACAATGCCAGCAAAAAGATTACGTTGCCAGGGGTGCACAGCAGCTCACTGTGTGATCAGCCCTTACAGTGAGTTTCTTCATTTAAGCTGAATGACAGAAGTGCCAACCCCATTTCGGTGTCACTGGAGGTCAAGCTAGAGGTAAAGTTGTATGTGCGTCTGTAGGCATTGCCCTGGATCTCGCTTGCCAGCAGTTGAATGATTCAGTCTACTTGTGTAGCATACTTACACCTCAGCACTTAGTGGGGAACACCCCAATAGCTGTAGTGTAAGAGACATGATAAATTTTAGCAGGCAGAAGAAAACGGCATCCAAGTTCTTCTCTTTGCCATCCTGCTTCTGGCTGTCCCGCTGCCAAAGACTGAGATCTGCAAATCACTCCAGCGATGGCTGCTCTGAAAACGGAGCTGAACTTTCTTTCAAATGTTATGCTCCTTCAAGGCGAAAAGTGAATTGTTTTCTCTCACTTAATGTCTCCAGTTATATTCAAAGAATTAGGATGTAGGATAGACACAGAAGCTAAAAATTTCAGCAAGGCACCTTTTATTTCTTTATTATACTTGTCTGTTCATACTGTCTTCAGCATGGGTGCTCCTTGGGCTTATTATTGATGATGAATAAGAACAGACTGTGCGAAGATTAACACAGATGGTTGTAGCCTCAAGACTTGATGAGCTGTAACCAAAGAAAAGAAATCTCTGCTTTCAAGGAGAGCCTTACACAACAGAATTTCATGTGGCTCTGCTGTATTCAAAGTAGAATATTAAAATTGCTGACCAAAGAAATGAGTGGCTCGTGTTGTGAATAGCCATGTTGCATGGGTAGGTTGCTTACCGCAGCCTCTCAGATGGAAAAAACTCAACTATATTGTTTTCTTTTGGGTTAAAACAAACAAACAAATCCATAAAACAAACCTTCTGTGATTCAGAAATCTTTGGAGAAAAGCAGTGTAGTTCACCAGAGCAAATACTGAATTGCAAAGGCAGCGCCACTGAAAATTTTGACAGAGGAACCCTTAACCTCCTGCTACAGAAATTGGTGTAAGCTAGAAAATTAACTTCCCCATTCCCTTCAAAATCTCTCTTGTGTTTTTCACTCTTTTTGTTTCTGAAAACATGACACAAGGGCACCATTCCGCTTCAAACTCCTCTTTGAAACCATGGAAAGTCAGTTTTAAAGGAGTAAATGCAGTGGAAAACAGCCGAGATGATTGTGTAACCTCTTGCTGCCAGCATCTGGGGCTTTAAGACAGCAGCTCATGGGAAAACGGGAAGAGTTTTCTAGACGAGAGGAAACTTGGGTCTATTACTGTGTTCTGCACTGTGAGTTAATAAACCACATCTTCTTTTAAACTGATGCAAATTAAATCTGCTTATCAATCAGTCATGATACTCTATTCACTTCGTACAGGCTTCAGGCTAGATACAGCTGCCTTAAACAGATGGTTGTGCTGATGCGAATGTCTTAGGCTGTGACTTCAGCTAGGAGGAGGAAAATAATTGAATATTATATTGCACCAGGTACCAGTCCACTCAATCTTTTCATCCAAAGGTAAAGACTGGAAGGGTTTTGCAAGTGTTTATGTTTTTGGGAGAAAGGAGAGAAGGGAACATACTCTTAAAGAGCCGATGTCTTTCACGCTGGTCTCTCTGAGAGACTTCATGAACTCACTTCATGGCAAATTCTTTCATGGGCTGGAGGTTCGGCTGTTTTGCCTTAATAGGAAGGTACAAAGTACTCTGAAATATTTTCGATGACTCCAAAAATATATTCCCGCCATAGAATTCTATCCTCATGTTCCATGTGATGGTTTAAAAACAAACAATAAAGCAAGGCCATGGTGTGAGATTTCAGCTGGAGCATTCTTTAAGGTTTTGGAGTTTGGGGCGGGGGGGGTTGGTATAGAATCCATTAAGTTTTCATGTCATCATACTGGTTTCATCTCCTCCTATATTCTGTAGTAGTCTTATGTAAATAACTATAGTTACAGTTATGCTAAAAATACTTATTTTACTTTATTGCTACACTGTTAACTGCAAAAAAATATCATATGAGAACAGTAGTGTTATTACATCAATCAGTAGGTTTAAGAGCAGCAATTCTGCTTGTTTTTCCAGCTTTTTATTTATCTATTTTTCCCCTTAATCCCTTTGCTAGGATCTAAGCTCAGTTGCGCTTTGAAAAGTCTGTTCATTGATTTACTGGCTTCTGCTCTGTGGACAGCAGCAACCCAGGTGTAGATGGGTTCCCATGTGCCTTGACGGGCTTCTCCGATGTCTCATCAGGTCTTCAGTGAAGGCTGCTACTGCGACTTCTTCACTCTACTCAGCTGCTTATTTTAGTGACACTGCAGAATAATGTCCCTGAGACTCCTACCACTTTCTCACACGCAATGATGAGTACAAAAGCAAGCAAGGGAGGCCCGAGTGTCATCAGATATGTCTCGGATCTTTAAGATATTAAGGAGAGAATAACTTCGATGGTTAGCAAATTTAACATCACAGTGATAGATGTCCTATCGTATACATTCAAAAGGTCAAGTCTGCAAAGTGTCTGAACTTCCCGCTGGTGAGGAATATTTCCATTTCTCAGTCCTGTGGCCTTGCAGGCTTTCATGCTACCCTCCTTTATCTTTCTAACTAAGGAGCTGCTTTGGGTCACAGACTGCCATTTCTTTAATATTTGTCCATAATAATTGTGCTGCCACCATCAATTAAATTCACCAGATATTTTTCTTCCTGGCCTCCTGCAGCTTTAATCTGAAACTTTCCATTTTCCTGTCCATGGACACCATCACAGCCTGAACAGGGTCCAATTTTCCATTAATGGACCCAGCAGGCTTTTAAAATAAATCAGACGAAGGGTGGAGTCTGCAGCTCCGGATGCACCATGTGAAAGAGTTAGCCAGACCCAACTCCCAGTGCTGCGCCAGCTTCTTTCTGCTTATCTTTGTGTTTACTGAAATAATAAAAGGTGAACCAAAAGTAAAAAAAACCCCAACAACAAAACACCTAAACAGCAGCAGTCAAGCGAAAAGCACCTAACAAGGAATAAAAGAGGAAAAGGGATCTGACAGTTCTTAATCCGTCTACACGATCCGTAATTTAAGCTGTGATACCTGAAATGTTCCTTAGAGAGTTACATCTGAATGCAATGCCTCGTATGCTCCGCTGACTGGTAGAGGTCTAACGCGGCGTGATATTTCTCAGGTTAGAGGGAATGAAAGATTGGGTACTGGACAAAAAAAAGTCATTTTTTCTTCTGTGCAGGTTGTTGTCTTAATTCAACTCCAATCTGTACAGAAATAAGATGATATACAGGGCACCCTGGAAGGCAGATGACAGCTTGCGGAGTCTTCGATTCAGAAAACATTAGCAAACCTCTCGGGCTGTCATGGGAGATGTGCACTTTGCAGTTCTGGTGTTGGCTTTGCGTGCATTGTAATCTTTGCCCACAGAAATACCCCAGATGCTGATTGGTGTCCAGTCTCTGCTGCTCACTGGAGGATGTTTCAAGACAGCTGGGACGATGTCGCTCCAGAAGAAGGCATTGAACAGTGAGCTTTTAAAAGCACTCTGTGCTTTTCAAAGATGCGCATTTAAACGCCCTGGGACTGCTTATAAGCTTGAGTTGGTCTAGTTTTGGCTAGAAAAAATGCTCACAACTAGAAGAGACTGAGATTGAAACAACCCACTGATGTTTGGAAATGTGTTGGACCTTGTCCATCTGAAATGTCTAAATCATGCTTAGATGTTCCTTTAAAACGCTTGTGCTCCATGAGGAGCTACAGTGCAGTTAGTTTGTGGGTTGCGTCACGGGAGGTCAGAGCACAGACCTAGTGCTCTTTGAATAGCTCTCTTTTGGCCCTGAAGGCAGAAGGAAGGTTGCTAACAATTGTATTTCAACCATGCTGTTCAGTACCCTTTTAGTCCTCTCACAGCTGGTGGGAGAAGAGAGATCCTTTTCTTAAGAAGAGATGATGAAGATGAAGGTGATGGTGGTGGTGGTGACGATGATGATGATGATGAGTGGGTAGTCATTGCTTCAATTCTCCCTTCTTTAGGTGGGCATGTCTGTAACTGCCTCAGTTCTCCCTTTTCCTCTAGGGATGCTCACGTGGACAAATGTGGTGATGGCTCCTCGCATCCCTTCTTGCCGGTGCTGTGGGTTTCCTTTTAAAGGAAAGCTGAATGGGTGGTGGGTGGGTGCACAGCCAGGTCTTACCCCAACATGCAATCAAGAGGTAGCCAATGTATACAGGTGGGAACCAGGCCCACCGTGCACTCCTGCCCTGCACTGAAGACAGACCTAGTATCTTTCCCGATTAAAAAGGATTGCACGTGGCAGTTTAATTGACAGGAGTCGATTGCCTCGCAGGCTGTGCTCTCACCCACAGAAGCGGGAGGACGTGAGGAAGGTGCCTGGGGTTCAGGCCTCTGGTTAGGGGTGTTCACACGTGTCCTTCTGCAGGGACTTCCAGCCGCCGGCAAGTGGGGAGGGACTGGGGAAACAGCATGGTCTAGACCGTTAATCCCACTCGGATGGTAACAATTCAGTCATTCTTGCTCTGAGTGGGATGAGAGCAGTTTAGAAATAAAAGCCTTTTATCCACCTTTTTAAAACTTTACAGCTACTGTGTTTCTACACTAGGTTTTTATCTTTTTTAACAAAAAAAATACAGTCGGGCTTCTATGGTTGCCAGCAGAAAATACCGCCAGAAACCACAGACTCCCATTGTTTTCTGCATATTTATAATTTCGTGAACGGGTCCTCCCCCCCTCACACAGCGTGTCAGACTCTTCAGCTCTGCAATTCTTCTGAATCTATTCCTGGTGCTTTATCTTCCCTCCCCATCCAAAGTGGCCATCTAGTCAAGGCAATGTCGGAGTGTGGAAGGGTGGGGAGGCCATCACGAGTGAGCTGCTTTACCAGCCGGGGACGGCCACCTGAGCTCCTTGCAAGGGGGGAGCAGACCAGCACGTAACGCGTCTCTTGTGCTTACCATTTGGTAACCTTGCTTTTTTTTTTTCCCCGCATTCTATAAATATGTTGAGATTTGCCATCTTACCTGCTTTTTATTTTAATTTGTGTGTATGTGATGATTGGCTAAGTGTGAGAGAAGGAGAAAGAGCTGAGACCTGTGCACTCCCCGGGGTTCCTAATACGCAAACAGATGGGCAGAAATTTAGGGGCCAGTATGGGGAACCTTTTGTCTTCTAGTGTGAGAGACTAAAAGCCGATGCTGCGACCGCCGTTCTCATGCTGCGACACAATGCCTTTGTCCTTTGTAAAAACCCAGCACAGTGCAGCCATGCAGGCAACGTAAATAATTGGTGTGGCAACAGAGGAGAAACAGGTGGCTTGAGGTAGTCTAGATGTCTCCAAACATTTCCTTGCTGTAAGGCTCCAGCCTCTACAAGTGCTGAAGAAAAGCTTGTCTAAAGCTTAGTCTAAAAACTGAAAAAAAAATCCCAATATTCTCTCTCCTAAATCAATGAACAGAATCCATCCCACTCGCTGTTTGTGAACACAGAGGATTTAATACTGGCTTGTAAATACACCAGGCTTTATATTCTCCCCTTCTGCCTCTTCATCCTCTCCCTCTCCCAGTCAACTCAAAAAACCCTCCAGCTGTTGGTAGAGGGAAGCAACGGGGAAGATGAAAACTTGTCCTTTGTGTCTCTATGTGTCGGGAAGGAGAGAAGAGCATAAAGGCTAGCTCAGGGATCCTGGTGAATTGAAAATGAGGCAAGTTTAAACCTTGTGTCAGCGGTTCTGGAAACCTGGCTTGCGCAACTTCTTCCTCGACGGACGTACCCACTGATGTTAGCCAAGGCAACACTCCACCGCACTTGGAAGCTCTTGGAAGAGGATTAATTTCTTGCCTGTCCTTTCTCCTTTTAGTAACTTGTCTAACTAAATACCGGAACTTTGTTAAGAACATCTGCTGCCACTGCTGAGGACCTGCCCCCATCCCAGAGTTCCCATAGGGGAAAGATTTCAGTTTCAAGTTAGATGAAATACCGCGATGAGTTCAAAAAGCTATAAATTAGTCACCAATGAAATTTGACTGCAAACTGGAAGGCTGCTTCTGATTTGAGGAATTAAGTCCTGGAGCATCTGTCTAAACAGTGTAGCAGAGGCAAGGGTCCTAGCTGGTTTAAGATGATGCTCGGCAAGATTATGGAAAGGGGTGTATGACAGGCTAGAGGAATGTGTAGAAAGGGTAAACTAACTTCTGGTAGTAGCCAATATTTAGCTCTCGCCAAGGGAAAGAAATGTTTGCTGCTCAAGTCAGCAGCAACTTCAGCAACTTCTCGGTCCTCCCTGCTTTGCTTTGAAAGGTATACAGGCCATTTTCCAGGATCACGGTTCCTGCTCTTTCCCAGTAGCACGCTATAAGCATTGCTTCTCCTCTCGCTGTTGGTCCTGGTATTTGCTGTTGGGGCCTGGGCAGGGTTTTTTTGTTTATAGTGACTCAAAAGCTCTCCTCGGAGCTCATCCGGACCAGCAGGCTGCAGGCTGAGGCAGGGAGCCTCTGGCTGTGCGGGCTCACAGTGAAGCTGGTGGGAAGGAACAATGTTTAGGACTTCAGAAAGGCCTGTTTGCTTGTGTGCAACTGTCTCTGAAGGGATGCACCTGAAGTTTCTTTTTCCTCTTTTTTCCCCTTTTCACTACAAAGTTTACAACGGAAGATGAACAAATTAAGTTCAAATCTGCCTCCCACACTCCTTCCCCGCCTCCCCAAAGGTGCAACCTGGGACAGATTTCAGTCTCAGCTAGTGGTGGTGGCATCATTGCTGTGATTGCTCAGTTTCTCACCTCGCTAAACTACTTTTACCTTTTTTTAAAAAAAATGTTTAATGTGGGGCCTGGTGCCAAAATCCTTCAGCATCGTGGGAAGGTGTTGTCATCTCCTAACAAACTACTCTTCACTGCTTCCCGGGAAGACTTACACTGTGGGCTCCGTATTTTAGGAGGCTGGAGCAATTAGCTGAAGTTATATCATTTAAACACGTTACAGATTATCCCAAAGAAGCCATTGCCTGTTAGCGAGTAGTTTCGGAAAATGATTAGTAAAGCATTTTTCTGTATATTTGTATGTTCTGGGATCTGCGTAAATACAGCTAATATTCCTATTGCCATAAATATGACCTACAGCTGAGGGTCTCTAGAGAACCCAGACAGTGATGGGTGGAGGTAGGGAGCCAAACCTCTCGCATAACTTTATTAATGTGGAATGAAAATGCACAATAAACAAGTGTTATTTGGTGAGACCACCTAGCTAGGTGTTGGATTTAGGGGATGGCATAGGTGGAAAAAAATAGCTTGATTGCCAATAGGTGGTGGATAATTGGGTGTGCGCGCGCGTGAATGTCCAAAACTGAACTTTCAACCTCCCAAGAGGAAGCGGCTGCTTGTGAACTACAACTGGTTACGGGGGCCAGTTGTAAATTTTACTACTACCTGGACTAAACCAAAGTGGCGTATCCCAAATTCTCCAATGAACAAGAGGTAGTGAGACACGAGCAATGCTGAGGAGCCTGCTTGTGCCTCGTCCTTCTGCACACCGATGGTTTGGACTGGGAGAACCAGGACCTGGCAGCTGCAGGAGGAGGAGCTGGTGCCAAAAAGAAGGGCTTTAAAAAAAAAAAAACCAAACCCAAAACAATGGAATATTTCCTCTTGGCTGGAGGGAAGATCCTGGAAGTGAGGGTTCTGCAGGGAGACACATGCCAGGAGATGGCGAGGGCCCTCAGGCAATCCCACCACTGGCTTATTAATAAGCAGCTTTATGTCCCAGAGGAAGACAAAACCAAAGCCATTTGACACATAGAGATGAGAGAACGGAATACTTTTACATACTGTCATTGGTGGAAAAGAGACTGGGTTTTTCAATTTTTTTTAAACTTTTATTTATTTTTTTAGAAAAGGAATAAACTCTGCATGGTAGAGTGTACGGTATATAATTTCAAAACAGAACAAGTGATATGGAATGGATTATTTTCCCAAACTATTTAAAGTTGAACCTAAAATCATTGTAAATCAACACTCATACTACCATATAAGACAAAGGCAAACAATCAACATGTTTTTTGTTTGGTACAGATTTCCTCTACCACTTCAGCCTGAATTTTCCCAGGGTTGGGGAGAAAAGGGGGGCAAACCCTGCCCGTTGTCCTAACCATAACTGTACTGACCAAGCTTTGTGCTCTGAGATCTAGCATCATATGGCTTTATATAACGTTCCTAAGTGAACAGTGCAACATCATCACCATCTTAAGTGTTTATTCCACATTCAAACTGTAACTGAACATCACTCTGAAATCCTTTCCCGCCCCCAAAACAACAACAATGAGAACAACAACGAAAAGCAGAAAGTCTCCAGCAATGAGATTTCATCCCAGAAATCTGTGTAAACTGTAGATCAGGGTTGGGTAGCAGCACAGAAGACAAAAGATGTGACAGCATGATTCAATAGCGTCTCTAAAGACTACTGTAAGACTGTCATTCTTTAGTCTGCATCTTGCAATCACAATTTGCTTTTTCCCTGCAATACTATAAAGCAACATAAAAAAAAAAAATCAGACTCAAAAGCAAAAGCTAGAAGCAGTTACGGAAAGGTAAAGCTTCTGCTTAGCCTTGAGTGGTCGCTATTAGAAACAGATCTCTGCAATCAGAAGCAAATCTTGAACATATATACACATTTCGGTGGGAAGGGATGCAGCCAAGGATGGAAGCCTTCCTGGCAGACCCGCAGACCGTTTTGGCTTGTAGGTCAACACTACACTGCCGTTTTGGGTTGAATAAACCAACAGTGCAGCCATAGGCATTAGGCGCACTCCAGGCTCTTGGCTCCTCTGTTCCTTGGCTGCGTGGGGGCCAGGCGGAGGAGGAGGGAGCAGGAGCGCCAGCGAGGGCCCCCCTCCCCTCGCTCCGCAGCTGGCCGAGTGACGCGTGGGTTGCAGCGGCATGGGGCGTTGCACTGGGGAGGTAAGTAAGTGCACACTTTCCTCTTTACCCCCTCCTCCCCAATCCTGTTGGAATGTATCTAATCAGTAATTAGATAAGTATTAAGAATAACAACTGTAAGCTAGCACAGTCACCCTCCCCCTTAAAATGGAGGGAGAGCAACATCATTAAACAAATTCCCATTTGTCCTGATACGTGTAACCTTTCCAGAACCTACAAGAGCAATCATACGCAGGCGTTTTTCATACTAGAATTTGAAGGAGTCAAAGCTGGTAAAGAAACTGGATGTTTCCTGGCCTAACTGAAGGAAATAATAAAACGGATTAAAGTAAGAGCGAAAGAAAGTAAGCATTAGTGTGTTTACATCCTCTGGTATGTCCCACTTCTCTACGTTCTGCTCACAAGCCCTTTCCATACTCTGAGCAAGCACTCCCAGACTGAGAGAGGTAAGGCTTCAGCTAAAATCTCATGCCTGAGATTTTAAATTTTTTTTTATAAATACCGTAACTGTAAGTATTTGACTTTACCGGATCCATGTGGGGCATGTTGAGGGCAAGGCTTGTTAAGTGAACCAGCACAGGAGAAGATTGGACAGGGGTGTAATCTCACAGGATAACAACTGAACGATGTCTGTAAGCATGGCGCTAGCTTATTGTATATGTAGCATCGGGGAGCTTGGATGAAACCCTCCAGCTTTCTGGGTGTCCAGTCAGAACCAGGGAAGCTGCAAGAAGTTTTACTGTAAAACTCCAGTACTGAAATGTCTAAAGGAACTGGACCTTTAACTTCAATGGGCACTGATTTTAGGTTTTGCAGAGTCAATTCTAGTTAAAAACCAAAAACTTTAACGATAGCTGATGCCCCTGCTGTTGGAGCCTTAAGACACCTGTTATACTGCTGAGCCCTACTCTTTTTTTTTTTTAATAAAACACTGTTTTAAGATACAGCACAATAAATGTGCTTATTACGCACTCTAACATAGAGCACAGAAATACAACACTACAGAGTGCAAGTCTAACCATCTCCACAGTGGGAAAAGTGCGAAGGTTAAAAATATGCATGTGGCTTAACACAAGATATTTTTAAAAAACATGACATGGAAATCTCATACTAATGCTTTCATCTTTATCACAAACATGACTGAAAACTCAAGGTCAGTTGCTGATCCTTCTCTTGTAGTAGTAGTAGTGTAATCCTTTCAAAGGTACAATGTTGGAAAGATCAGAGAATAAAAAAAACCACTTGTCCAAAAATGATCCCATTTACCACTTTTCCAGTAGTTATGTTTTTCAAGAAGTAAACACGTAAGGTCACCTTGATCTTCACCACTGGTAACTGATACACTCGGAAACAGCTAAGCCAACCATCTGGACTGAGATCAGTTCGGTGTCGCACACGCACACACACACGGATACACACACAAACACCCCACAGGAAAAAGTGCACTTTCAATTGCTGATACAAAAATAGATTGGCACATTCTTTTTGACACAGTGAAGATATCCTCTTTAAAAGCTTTTTCACGGTAAGAAGTCCTCTTGGAAGTTGCAGCAGGTCTGTAGAAAAAGCGCTATGAGAATGCACTCACGTGGGCTTCCAGGGTTTGTGTGATGGAGAGAGGGGTGGTCATGGAGGCTGCCCTTCAAATTTTTGCCTACTTTTATAGCTGTAGTCCCCACAGGTAGGGTCAGTCGCCACCCAGTTTCAGCACGGTAACCATTTACCAACAGCTCAGTCTTCACCTGCTTTGAGAAAGTAATGATACGTAAATTTGTCAAAGCTGAGAGTCTTACGTCGATGCAGTGTTTCCTATACGTTGCCAGACAAACTGTTCTGGGGAGAGAGAGTGAAGTGTTAGGAGTCTGACTTTGCATTTCCAGTAGTAACTGCGGCTCAGGAGAGCCAAGCGGGAACAGTCGGGAGCCCCTTCCCCGCAGGGCAGCCAGCGCTAGGAGTTCTGCACCAAGCGTCTGTAGTGCGGCATCACTTCGTGCTCGGGAAGGTGGAGAGCAAACTCCAAGGCCACCAGCACCGGGAACTCGAAGGCAATCAGCTCTCGCCTGTTCAGCCGGAACTTCTCTTCCAGTTTCTGCAATGACAGCCGAGGCAAAAAAAAAAAAAAAAAAAAAAAAAAAAAAAAAGTCTTTGTGAATGAGGATTTGACTTTCTAGTGCTTTCTTACACATGACATTATTCAAAACACGCATGCTGCTGTCATTAAACCTCTGCCGTGCTGGACTTGCATGGCTCTAGGTTCAGAAAATGAGAGCAGGGTGAACTGGATGTACTGATTCCTTACTGTGAAGCTGAACTTAGAAAGCTCAGCCAGCCATTCTATTTCTGACATGTTTATCATTTCACTCAAGCCATCTCCAGCAGATATGTCTTCTAACGATCATAGTAATTACCACTGCAGGAAGAGGAAACTCCTGGCTTCATGCAAACATCGAAATCACTTGTGTAATGGAAGACACGCGCCTCGTAACTGCCCACAAACTTCCTGCACTGCTTGAAATCACTAATTTTCCTTTCAGCATTAGACTGTGTTACAACACCCTATTGGGGAAATTATTTCTGCTACAATTAGATACATTTGATCTTAATGCCTCAGAGGCAGAAGGTGTCATCTGCAACAACCGTAAGAACAGTGAGTAATAGAAACTACTGTCCTCAAGGGGGATGAGATGGGTTTCATAGTTGGCTTTCTGCTGTAATGTACTAAACCTCCCACCTGCTCTGCTGTTTTCACTGGGTTTGGATGCTACAAGTAGGCAACCAGCTGTTCAGGGATATTCCCCGCCCCCCCACCCCCGTCCTCTTCTTATGATCTCCCTGGCTTCCTACTTCTCTGCCCACTGGGTCTACTGAAAAGCTCCATGTGCCTTAAGGACGGACCAACGTTTCAGAATAGCAAGAGAGGCCAGATCTTCCAACTCCCACTGGGTTGATTTTTTTTCTGGTTATTTGGAGGGCTTTCTAACAAACTGACTGTCGACCCAGCTCTGTGACTGTGGCAGAAGGGCCTGAATCCAGTTCTGCTCCCCAACCAAGTTTCCATGACTCTTGAACTGAGCTGGTTGTAGCCAAGTACCCAGCTACCTGCTGTAACCTTCTGTAGCGTTAAATCAGACTGGTATCTCAGTGCTTGCAAATGGATTATGGAATAACACTCCCTTCTGTTAACTCTTTCATATGGAGTGGGTGGAAGACCAAACACCTTACTCTACAAAAAAACAGTTGGGTTCAGGTGTTCTAATAGGAACACTTCTTTAGGTTTTCTTGCCCAAAAGCTTAACTTGATGAAAGAAATACAAACTTGGTAGTCCACTAGACTCCCTCTGAAATTAGTATCTGCATTTACCTCTCAAAGGAGAGCCCTTATTGACACCCTCGAGAACATAATTAAAAGCAAAATGAATTTCCCGAGGGTTAACTTTTGACTTGTATTGGCAGAATGGTGGTCAGATACCTCTCAGACCTCACAGTATCTGACACCAGGGTCTTCAGTCACATCAAACGAGCTTCCCACGCCTCTGCAGTGACATTGATCACTACTACTTCCACATAAATGTATAACAAAAAAAGGTATTTATCTGGCTGTACAGCTGGAAACCTAGAGGAGAGCGTGACCACTGACACGCAGGCTTGCATAGACCACACACTGGCACTTCATGTAGAAGGAACACTGGAAACCTATGGATACGTACATCTATAAGATGCTTGACTTCATGTTTTCTGAGGTCACTGCCAATTTTGGCTGCTAAAAGAACACAGGCTCCAGCACAAAGCTTTCTATTCTGCTTGTTCAGCTTCCCCTTGAGAGCGAGCTTCTCAAAGTAGACAAAGGCCATGGCCACCGTGGGCTCTTCAAAACCACATTCTTCTTGAGCAAGCTTGCGCATTTCTCTCTTCAAGCTGAATAAAGAGACCAGACAAGTATGCTGTGAACTGCATTTTGAAGCATTTCTCATTTCACCCTAAGAGTCATCGTTTCAGAGATTCCTGCTTAGTCAAATGGAGGGGAAATGGAAAACGTAATTTACCGGGCAGATATCTTTATGCTCTGTTTTGGGGACACATTTCATGGCACATTTTGACCTCACCCTTCCCCCTCACTGCCCCCAGTAGATAGTTGTGTCAAACTACAAAAGTAACTGAAAAGCTTTGACATTTTTAGTAACAATATTTCATCAGAGGTCTTAAGCTACATACAATTTGTTTAGTAACAACAGCTTGATTGCTTGTGCTCTATATGCAGCTTTGCTGCTGGTTATGGTTGGTCAAATCCAAACTGACAGTCTTTCCACGTACTGCAGTATTGTCTGGTTAGAGAGCAACACGACTCAGTATCCTTCTGGCCACTTCAGTCAAATGAAATTATCATTACTTCAGTGAAGCAATATGTCTAGCTTGCTATACTGGAAACAGTGATGAAACTCTACAACTTTGCTGTGAAGCTGACCACTTGTTTTGCTTCTGGCCATGCTCTCTGGACAAGGCACAAAAGTCAGCATTTCTCTTTCCTCAGTCTCTTTTTAAGCTAAGTGCCATGAGCTTAGAGACTCTGTTGTGTTCTTTTTCTGGATATTTTAGTATAGTGCATGCCCAGCTTGCATCCTCATCCCGTTAGATGCCACGTTTGACACCTGACCGGTGTGTGTTTGTACATTCCCTCATCTTGTTTACTCAGCCCACTAATAAAAGCAATCATCTGACTTCTGCACCTCTGCCAGTCACTGCTCCTGGAAGATCAATCAGTGCTGTGCTGCCCCTCATCTACAGCAGTAATTGCACTGAAATGTGAGACAGCTGCATCACGTTGCAGCCTTACCAAGCTTTGCAATGTACCTTCTTATTTTACTGAGGGTTAACTTGATGTGAGGGAACTTCTCCTTAAAGGTCTCATTCATGTCCTTCTTGAGATCTGATGGCTTCACGTAGTCTATGACTGTGGTCTGTAACACATAGTCAAGAGAGAATTGCTCTTTTAGTTTGTAACAAACAAGATCACTCAATTCCCAAAAGCAAGGAATACCAAACAAGTGCCAGTCAGTCCCAACGCTTTCAGTAGAGGGGAAAATTAAGTCTGAATTAAGGCGACAATTTGTTTGCAACTGCTCCATCAGAACAAGTGACCTGAAATCTGAGACGACTGTTCAGCACAAGCCCCGAACAACACATACCTTATTAGGATCCTCCAAGTATCGCTAAGAGTGAGTTTAAGATAAATGTGGGTGGATAAAACCTAGCTGAGAAGTCTTGTTAAACAAAAAAAAATCATCACAGTAACTGATTGGATGGCCAGATTTTGTGTGCGTATCTCCATGTGGTTCTGAGACATATTGTGAGTTTCTCTCAAAGTGATTCTTCAGAGGAACCTCTGGTACAAATTCTTGACTGCCGTAGCTTACATTTGTGATAAAATAGGTAATTAGCCCACATGGCAGGTCATTCAGTAGAGTGCAAGATAGTAATGCTGTCATAAGTTAGGCAATAAGTGGACAAAAATACTGAGTTAGGACAACATTCGAAGTGTACAGTCTATTTCCTTTACGTTGAGCTCGCTATTCCTTTTTGTCACAACCTAAAGAATTTCCCAAAGTAGCAGAGCGTCCTCCCGGCCAGTACTGCAATGCCAGCGCTCGCATCTATAGATGTGCAGCACTTCTCTCGTTCCTTCAGTCTTCATTCAGGAAGCATTTTACCCAAATCCTCTGTCACCACTCACCTGGCCAAAATCTATCAGCTGAACAAACCAACCTTCATTTTGGGGATGTGCCAATTCTCTTCCTGACTTTGGCTGTTCTGTCCCTCGGACAGAAGCAGAGAAGAGCCCCAGCTTCGGCGGCCAGGGGACAACCCGGTCCCCAGGCACCCAGCTGCCGGCCAGCTTCAAGCACGGGCAGTGGGAGAGCAGCAGTGCAGTGTAGTGCATTCTCCTTCCAGTAAAATAATTTCTCCTTTCTCATTTCTGTTTATGATTAACCTACATTATGGCAAAGGGCTGTTAATGCTAAACAAGAAGATGTGGAAAGAAGCATGCAAAACACTTGTCGCATGTTATGCCTTTATAGGAGGTGGAGCCTCGCTGTATTATATCCTCATGGGAATCTGAATCAGCCAAAAAGACTGACTGCATATGCTTGCAGGTTTTTTTTCAATAATTAAATCAGTATATGGAAGAGCTTGGGGAGGAGAGAGTGTAATGGCTCTAGAGAGCAATCGGACAACTCTTGTTATCCAATCATGTTCTTGTCTGGATCCGAAATGAGCACGAAGGGGAGTAAAACACACCTAATTTTCCTGCACTTTATTTAGGAGATGTGGTGTATATATATATATATATATATATATATATAATGGATAACTACAGGAATTTAAAAGAAAGCAGAGCATGTGTTTCCCCTGAATAGTACACAGCAGTTATTTGAGGTAAACATACTGTAATAGAGAGGAAAAAAACAACTTCTTGCCACAGGGTGTTGTTACAGTCATACACACGTTTTAAAATGTGGGCCATTTTGCTATCTGATTTGCAGTGTGAGAAGCATCATCTGTCCAGACAAATTGCTCCCCACTACATCCTGGCAGGTAATTCTGCTGGGCATGTCACGCACAACAGTTGCCTGCCGTCTTCCTAAGTATAAATGCTTATGAGCCCCCTCCAACACAGTGACGTGTTAGGCACCAGTCCAAATTTTGCTCAATAAAAGGGATAATTTATTAAGGAAATTCAGTCCTATTACGGAAAGCTGCCAGTTATAAGAAATCACCAAAAAAGAGAAAGCCACATCAACCCTCTTCAGCCACCCCTGCTGCCCTGCACGTGTACGGATGAGCTCCAGTGCAGGTCCAGGCAGACACCGCAGTGCCACTGAGGTTAAAAATCCATATGCTGTCTTGACGCTGAGGCAGGCAACACGCTACCACGCCTGAATAAAAGGAAGAGAAGAAAAGACAGGGAGGAGAAACCTTGCCCTAGCTGGGGTCAGAGGGAAAGGTTTCAACTGAATTGTGTGGGCCTGCCTGGTTTTAATCTTGCTGAGGTTGGAAGCACGTAAGCATGCACCAGTGCAGCCATGGCTCTTCATCACAGACAGCTTCTCATGTGCTTCATCTCACCTGGCAGGGCTCAGCCCTCTGAAGCAGAAGAATGAAACTCTTACCAATTATTCCTCTCCTTTCTTTCCCTGGGATGTTGCTGCCTGCCTGCCCACTCCTTGGTTTTGTTGCCAGAGGATCATCAGCAAGTTGGGTGCTTCTGACACACAGATATGCTGGGAGTTTTATGTGTTATTAGGAGAGTTCCTCTGAGTACTGCCATAAGAGGACTACTGAAACAAGCCACGTAACACAATTTAGTCCAGTGCCACCTGCTACTCGAAGTACAGAAGCATTGGTCCATGCTGCTCTTACTTACAGAGTCAAGAGACACTTGAGCACATAAAGGTTACCCGCTATTAAATCCAAAGATTATTTTAGTTACTACCACCATTTTTTGGTTGTCTTGGGCAATCCTAGAAAGAGTGAGCTCCGTGCTACTGTGCAAAGCTACACAACACCTTATTTCATGCTTCACTGCAAACCTAACTGCCTGTTGTTTGCTCTCCATTACCACAGAGCTCCTCAGTTTTATCTTAATTATCTCCCTCAAAGTGATCATGGGTTTTTCTGGCAGACGTGCATTTGGCTCTCTCCAGGTAATCATCTTTCCTCGCACAGAGGAGAATACAATCATGCACGAACCTCGCCTGCACGACAGAAACCACTTCGCTGTGGAAAGGGCATGGCAGTGGAGGGAGGGCCTGACCGTCCTCCAGACTCAGCTGCACAGAAATTATGCTGGACAGCAAGTTTCAGTTGCTTTCACCTCTAACAAGTAGGTACTGGTGTGACTCCAGCTCCAGGGGCGACTGCGCAGAGGGAGGGTGAGCCCTGGGCTCTGCCACACGGCAGCAGCAGCCCCCTGGGCTGCACCTTTCCCCACGGCCGCTCTGCAGGCACCGTCTGTTTTACCTGGGACTCCTCCAGCCCGTGGGAGATTTGCCAGAACTCAGCTAAATTCACTTTAGAAGGAGAAAAGCTCTTTTTTAAAATTTTATTTAAAGCAAAGCGCTTGAGAATAAGCAGACAGCTTAAAACTGAAAATGGTATGGAGGTACGGCTATTTTTAAACAGAGATATTTGTCATTTTTCTCCTGTTGATAGGAATCTCTCCCCCAACTCTGTATACTGCTGCTTCCTGCAAGACAACAGTCTCTACGATATAAATCACAATAATGAAATCCAGATGAAAGCTGGTGTGTGCTGGTTTTGATTCATGTAACAGGATAACGGCAGCATGTTTGAACACACTGGCTCTAAGGCAGCTGTCTCATCTTGTCAGTGCCATGCTGGAGAGCTCAGCTAACTGCCCTTATTCTCAAGAAAAGGAATTGTGCAAGTTCCGCCCCCCCCCTTGGGTCTTTTTTTTTTGTAGCTGCTGCAGAAGTCCAACTTTGTCTGAGCAGTGGGATGCTGTGTGCCCAGCTGGTGCCTATACAAATGCGTGCATCTGGAACCCTCCCACCGGAGAGGTAGGCAGCAAAAAAACCCAAGAATATCTATTGACAAGTAATTTAAAAGCCATGCTGAATTAGTGTCTGTTGAGTGACTGAATCAGTTACCCCTTCTAACTGCTTCTGACAAGGCACCCGAGCACCCCTCTTGTTGTCATGCTGTAGCTGGGGCACAGCACCCACGAGGCTGCACAGAAATCCCAGCCCTCGACCACGCTCCTGCCCAGGGCACCCCCTGCAGCACCCCGCGAACGGCTCCGCACTGAGCAGCAACCCCCCCGCCGCTGCCCCTGCCCATGAGGGATGGAGCAGAGGAAACCTCTGGGGTGGCCCAGTGACCCACAAGGACCAGCTGGGATCTGACACGGCAGGGCTCTGACCTAACGTCATCCTTCGCTGCCTGCTCTCTGCTCAGCGTTTACGCTTCTCTCCTCTCTGTTTTAGGGCATTTCATCGCGCTTGAGCTGCCTCTGAGTCCCAAATGAAGCCACCATGCTGAGGAGAAGACATGACTATAAACGGCGTGGATTTTTGTCTGTCCGGAACAGTTCTGGTATTGCCCGTGTAGGAGCACCGTTCAACACCAACGCGCCGAATTTTATGAAGGGTTTGCAAATTTTTCCCTAAAAGGAGCACAGCGTTTTTCTATCCAAACATGCTGTCTTATACATAATGTTATTCCCTACCAGGCAGGCACTCTGCACTCCCAGAGCTGTCAGACACACGAGCAAGGCACTGGGAACCACCAAGCTGTCTCTCTCATACTCTAATCTCAGAATAACTTCTGTCATCCAGAAACGTCTGTCTTTTTTCTCACAGCTTATTTGCACAAAACACATTTCACTTCAGTATTCAGCAATACTCCTTTGTGAGCTCTGTTCACGTTCTCTGTATACAGATCTGCGTATGTATATTTTAGTTTGGCGATGGAAGTTGCACAAGACAAATGAAAGCCTTGATATATGGTAGCTGACAGATGCTTGGACAACATGATGAATGCTTCGGCTGAAGTCTGTACTCTGCACACTTTTTGCATGGCTGGCAGTTTTGAACTTGGAGGTTAGCTTGTGTGTTATTCACAAGCATTTTCAAGCAGCTGCTTTCTCATAGGAAAGCTGTATATATAGTTTCATAAATACGGGAGGAGGGAGGATGCTCGAAATGGTTGGGAAGACTGGCAAGATGAAAGAATGTTGAAAATAAATCCTACTTTGGCGTGCTACCAGTAAAAGAAGACCTACCCTTGGATGCCTCTATCTCCCACTCATGAAGGATAAAATCAGAATAAAATAGGTGAATAAAATGAAAGGTATACGATAGGCTCTCTTCAGCTGTCGTTACTGCGTACCCTCTGACAAATCTGCTTCACAGAGAGCAGACAGAAGACTGATACCTTTAACAGACTTTCGGTAGGTCAATGGTAAGTTCTCAACCACATAACAAATGAAAAGAAGTCAACAACTCTGCACTGCCTGGCTACCTTAATGCATACCATAGGTGACCAGCTATGTAGCTATAAACTGTCAGTAACCTAACTTATGGCTGAAGATGCATATGTATGGGAAATCCTCCTAGAGCAGAGGCTTAAAACAGTGATGGAAAATGGGAGAGATTCCTTCTTTATAATAAAAAAAAAACCCACCAAAAAAAAAGGAAAAGGAAGACTAAAAGATGTTTCCACTGTTAGAAAGTTATTAATATTCGAGGATTTTAAACTGAAAGAATTAGAATTTCACAAAGCAAATAATCTCAAAGCTGCTTCTTTGAGTTAAAGTACATGGAAGGATGTCAGTTTATTTTATACAGTTAACACACTGAAATAGTTCTCAATTACTACAGTGTGTCATTGTTACAAAAATATGTGTTTATTGGAGTCTCAGCCAAATACAGCATCAAATGCATACAGCACAGGGTTTAAATTTGACTATATACCACCACTGTGATCCTCTGCTCTCCGAGGCTTTTGGGTACAAGGTCAGCAGCTGATAAAAAAGCAGTCTGGAGATGCTTAATTTACAGTTACGGAAGTGGCTCAAAGAATAGGGTGACGGCACCGAAGGACGCTGGCTGGAGTACTCCTGACCTTGATGCTCCTTGTGAAAGACAGAACAGGGGAGCGAGACCGAACGCGCTATATCATCATGCAGGGCTTTTGTTAGGCTAAACAGCCAGGGCAGCAAGCAGTTCTAATTTTAAAATCACATTGGAGGCCTAATATTTAATAACGCAGCCTGGCTGTGCTCGACACTAGTCCTGGCAAATGCAGGCAGACAGTCAGCCCACTGCAACAGCACTGCAGACTTTTGTGACATGCTTTTTTATTAGTGGTGTAGAGATGTCAATTTATTTTGACATAATTAAACCAATGCATTGAAATTGTAGTTAAGTACCCAAAGCAATTTCCAAGCTATCCCTTGGGCACGGATAGATGGATATTGCAGGGATGTTATTACAGAAGGGTCACTCAAAGTCATGATGCTACTGATCCGGGCTTTTCTTCTTTTGCTGCAAGTTTTGGCAGCGCACAGCAGCCAGCTAACATGCTCCTGTGTTTCTGTGTTACCAACAAAAGCAGGACTGCGGGGTCAGCCTCACACCTCTTGCGGAGTGAGTTTTCTCCTTCTGTACGGAAGGAGTTTGTTTCTGCTGGCAAGAATGCAGGGAGGCCGGGGAGGCACTGACAAGTTTGGATGTACCCTGGTCAACGTGAGACTCGAGCACAGAAATTACTGCTCTGTCTGGTAGATAAAGTTCCCATTCCAGGGAGATTTAAGAATCTGCAAGAATTCCTGTTTTAGCAGTATCAGCCAGGAAGACATCTGTTAACCGTGACATGATGTTTCCCTCCTCCCTCCACCCCCTAGCATGAAATTCTTCTACCTCTTACTGTTTATATTGCGGTAGAGATTGTAGACTCTCCTACAGAGCCACCATAAAGCGAAATAATTTCTCCGGGGTAGACCAGAATTTCAATATGACTAACACAATTAATAGAAGCTGTAGAGTTTGTGTTGGGAAAGTACTGAAGCTGCTTTTTCAGAATCATCCCCTGACAGGCTGTTCGTGGGTATTACTTCTAGAAATGCGACAGGGAAGTGTATACCCTTTCAAGTTAGGAACTTTGCTGTAGAAAAAAGACCAAACCAAAAGCACTTCTCCTTCCCCACAACTATCTTCAAGGAGGAAGCTCAGCTACTGCTTGAAAAGAGCTGAGGACTTGCAGTTAAAAATCCTCCGCAAGTCAGGACTAATTCAGCCCAGTAAAATGACAAGACTATAAAGTCGATGTCAGCGATGATAAACTCAGGCTCCACAAAAATGGAGGGAACTGCATGTCGCATAGGCTCAAGTGCTAACTGCACGTAATTCAGAGTAAAATCCAAACAGGACCACACATTTTGCCTGTCCTATGCCTCAGGATAAAGCCTGCAGTGTTTACTGATGCAGCATTCACACAGACCTCAACGGAGTTTTACCAGCGGAGAAATCCTGGCCTGCAAAGCAGGAGCTGGGCTCCCAGGAGTAATATCGGTGCATGTAGCCCTATTCTGCAGTCAGAGCCGCAGCCCAGCATCCAGCCTCGCTCATCCACACCGCCATGTGTTCACATTCCTCTCAAACACCTTCCCCCCATTAATTGCTCTGACATAAGGGGTGGGGGGAAATATCTACAAGCTTGCAGCTGCCAAGCATTAATGCTAAATGCTGGCCAAGTAACAAAACTCTAATTACAAGCTGCAGTTCTCCACACACAACAAAACGTTCGGTGTTGACATCAGAGCCGCTCTCAGCTGCTCCGGCACTTGCGAGAGGCAGTAATTAGAGCTATATACCACTCAGGACCAGAGACCGGTTTCAATCTGTGTACAGCAGCTCTACAGCTCCGCGGTCATTTGGCAGGGGTCTCTCAATACCACGATGGCTGTGCACGGTCATGAAAAAACCACAGGTTTCTCGCTGGCCTCAGACTGCAATTTCCTTTAATTGCAGCATATGCCGATTTTTATATTTGGGGAAGAAAATGACTAGAAATTACAGCCTATTATGCTCCTGTTCACACTGACGTGAACTGCAGGGAGGGGGAATGCCAGCTGAGTCCATAAAGTCTAATATGGATGTGAGTAAAGTCTCCTACATAGCCAAGGTGGCCCTATATTCACCAGCTCGACGCACAAGCCCTCCTTACCCGCAGCCCGAGTTGCAAAATCCCATTTAAACTGCAAGCTCCCTGGACACTCCGACACTACCTTTTCTTCCTTCTTGCGGCTGAAGGAAGCACCAGCCCCTTGTGAAATCTCTCAGCCAAGCCCTGAAGAACAACCACCCACTCTTCAGTTTCTTGCAAAGCTGTGCAGCTCCTGCGTGATATCACAGCTGCGCTGCTTTGACCGTGGCAGGCAAAATCCTTGGACCTTGGAGAGGACAGCTCTTGGCACGTGCCAGTTATGTACACCAACAGAAGAAACACAGCACTTAATGTCTTTCAGCCCTTTCTTAGATTAGTGCCTGCCTTCAGAGAGGGAGATGTGAGTGCTGCAGACCCTCAGGCAGTGCTGAAGAAGTGATGGCTGGAAGGCAAATTCAGGCAAAAAAAACCCAAAATGTGAAATAAGGCATTTTTCCAGCCACAGCAGTAATTAACCCCTAGAGAAAATGAAAAAGCAGGGAGACCCCTGTCAATGCAGATATACTCTAGAAAAACAATGATGTTGATTTTAACAACTGCCCTTGAAGTCCATTTGTCACCTCTAAAGCATCTAATCATACCTCTGTCACAGTGGAAAACCCCAGTCAGCTCCTCATTGCAATAAAAGTACCTCAAAATGCTGTGGTTAACCAGCATATGGAAAAGAAGGGCATCAAACACCCCCGCTCCTGGGCCTCGGAGACCTCCCCTGCAGGACGCTATCCTGGCTGTCCTATTTTGACTTGCCCAACTGTGTCCATCTCAGCACCAAGTTGAAAAGGGATCAAAGACCTCAGGTGATCCTGCAGGACTCAGATTGCCTGGCACACATTCGCAGCCTCAGGAAGGTTGGAAACACAACCATGACTACTAAAGCTATGTTCACTTTGGATGCCAGTTAACAACGTCTTTCTGTTTGAGGGAAGAGAGTTTCCTGTCCATGACAATAACCAGATCAAAACCTAACAAATATTTTCCTACCCAGATGTAGCTGCCATAAAAGGTTGATATTTTGTGGGCTGGCAGCCAAAAAATAACTTGCCAGCCCTAAAAGTAAAACCGGCTGAAAGTAAGCAGAGGACATAATGGACTTCCCACTTGAAAATTTAGCACAAGCACAGCCTCAGAGCTCGATTAAGCCTTTCTGTGCAACAGGCAGAACACTCCTGCCAGCAAGGAGGTAAGCTTCAGTCTACATGGGACACACAAAATCCATTTATTTTGAAGGAGGAAAACCCAAGAGCCCTATTATCAAATAAAGACCAGGGTGGGGAGCAGAAAAGAACCTACAAGGACTCTATCTTTACATACATTAGTACTTTCTTAAATCATATCTCTGTTCCAAGTTAAGTGAGGACATGGACGACACTTTAGACCTCAGTGTTTCAAATCCTATCCTATTTTTATATAGATAAGAATACTAGGTCACCACTTTGGGAAAAAAAAAAAAAAGCAGCTTTTCCTTGCTGCCTGCTACTACTTTGGATGTATAATTCAGACAGATACGTGGTCACATGCATATGAGGGCACTGCATCTTGCAACAGTCCTGCCAAAACAGCACACTAAAGTCTACAGACTTGGTGCAACTGAAAAAAGGCTACAGAAGTCTCTCACCACAGAAAACATTGAGTGAGAGCACAGATCAAGGAACAGTTATGTATCTGTATTCTTACGGGTTTGGATACAGTGAAAAATATACAGGCTCTGCTCGTAATTGCTGCAATTAAACAAAGGACTATCCTATGGTGAAATAAATACCTGGGAAACAAAGGTTCTACTAGACACCGAAGCGCTGTTCCGAGGAGTGAACGATAAGCATCAAAACACAATGCAGCTTCATGACTTCAGAAAAACCCTAATGGGCATCCTCCTATTTTGTAATAGATGCCAATGAGAGAAAGTATAGATTTTCCTCTGAACGCAAGAGAATGAACGTATTGTTCGAACAAGCCTTTCATCTAAAGCATTTATGAAATACAGCGGTAATAAAAGCATTTACTTTTGTAATACCTCCACGAGTTTGTTTTTACATGTCCCGGTAAGTAACTGTCATTTAGAACAAAGCATTCCAAACAGCTGTTATTAGTAGATTAAAACCAATAATAATCTTCTTAAAATACAGCCAAATGTAACCTCAACCTTCAAAATATTGTTACCAAAATTTATCTGTGCTACACCTAATTTTGCATATCACTTACCATATATGAAGGAAATATTAAAACCCGCTTATGTTTGCCACATGGCCATTGGGGATCATCTAAAAGATTCGGGTCGTATTCAACAAAGTCTCCCAGGTCGCTACCTACAAAACAATGGTAAACATAAGAAAGGAATTCATTACATCAAGAAATCCCTGGACTTAACGGAAGTGGCAAACGAGTTCACAGATAATGCACAAGATGATCTTCATGCAAGATTTTTGAAAGAGTTGAAAGATTTCTCTAAATCTTGAAAACTCTAGTAATACAATTTGCAAAGATATAGAGGACCTACAGCTTATGAATTACCTAGTAAATGTGAATTTAGGGCTTAGAGAACTGCAAAATTATGTAAAGCTCCACAATGACTTTTATTCCCAGCAACAAGTTTTCATCTGTTTACGCAGATGTTTTGATTTGTTTCATTTAACATGCCAAAATATCTTAAGCATATAGTGCTTTGGCTTATGTTTTGTGCCTGGTTTTGTAAACACAGCCCTTTCCAGCTTAATAAAGGTCACAAGTATGATTTACGCCTTCTGCTTATGACTACCATGTTGACCCTGTAGATTTTCCATAGCAAAGGAAGGTAACGATGAGCCTGATGCGGGAGGAACAAACAATGCCGGTGACAGGCGGAGGCACGCCGAGTGCCATCAGGGGCTGTCAATATGACCAGCAGTATTGTTTACTTAACTTTCCATCATCTGTAAGCCAGCTTTGCTAAACAAACAGGGAACGAGCTCTGTTTCACCCACAACATGAGACTCTATTTTGCTTAATTTAAGTAAAAAAGGGGGCTAAAACATGACATATGTCCATCCTTCGCAATAACTGCCTATCACCAGGCTATGCAACGATATTAAAACAAGCTTCTTCAGAAGTTACCTGCATCAATGCTCCCCTGGGTGCTGTTAGCTCTTGCCAAAGAAAGGCTACGATGGCTTGCATTGCGAAATTGGGAGAAGGATGAGGTGGAGTCTATCGTGTTTCTCCGAGTTCCCAGAGCATTGGTGGGAAATAGGAACTGTGTATAAGAAACCGTCTAAAAAAAAAGTCAGAATGGACAGACAGTTGCTATCAGCCCAGCTCAGCCGCAGTGGGATGCCTTTCATGCATCCCAATTGGAAGCAAGGGAAGCCAAATTAGCGAAGGATTTTCTAGATTTAATCGTTAGGCACAGATGAATAAACACCAGTCACCTACATTTGCTTCAGTGCAGTCAGTTTATCCATACAAAAAAAGCTTTTGCAAAGGCATTAATTCTTCAACAAAACAAAACCACAAACACACACAAGCTCTAATACACTGGATTTACAAAATCCTACTCAAGGGTCAGATTTAAAAATATGTCGGTTTGGTCGGGTTTTTTTCAGTGGGCCTCCTCTGCAGCAGATTTCAGCTGCTTCTTTACTGAAACAGCGTCATCTGTACAGGTCCCTCAGCACAGGACTGCCAGAGGCAAATCACCTGAACGTTGCTAAACTTAAGCACTTTCTCTGGTATTTTTCTCCTTTAGGATTTTGTCTGGCAGAGTCTTATTGGTGTCGTAAGTGAGCTCCAGTTTATAGCAATAGTTGTGGGAGATAATTTACTACCTCCCAACATGGACTAAGTGTGAATGAATAACTTGTGACAAAATTATTTTTAGAGTGGACTGATTCTCTGCTTGTACCCTTGGCCAGGAATAGGCTATGCCTTGCTTCTCGTAGGTTTATTTTCCAAAACCAACATTATATTGAAGAAAAAAACCGAGTCTCAGACTCTAGACTGGTTTACGAGGACGTCAGAACAGGTATCAAATAAAACATGTGAGCTTTCATTCATTTATAAGCAGACAGATTGTCCTCAGGAATTTACAGCCTGTGGTCTGGCCTGACACCTGGTTAGGTGAGCACGCCATGTGTAGCAGCATTGACCTAGGGCCTTTAAATCCATATATGACAGCAGACTGGGTAAACTGAACTATAAAAAGTAAATCAGGCTATCAGCAAAAAGTGTTTTCATTTATGATTAACATTGTCTCTCCTCTATATATTTGTTTAAAACGGATCACTTTCCCTAAAGATTCATAATTGCTTATTCTATTCAAGTGAATGCACTCTTGGATTTTGAAATACTCAGCAAATTTGTACTACTGTCTTCCTGCTCTTTGGAAAAATGCACTGTTAAGCAAAATTTATTTTATTAAATAAAATTGAGAGCAAACAGCATTATAGCTTACAACTCTCACCAGAAATTATTTCCAAGCCCCTGACAATATACTCTGCAGTGATACCTCCTGCTAGAGTCAGGGGAAGGCTGCGCAATTCAGTAATGCTTTACAGACTCAGATGTTGCCAGAGGCAAATTTCTTCAAGGAGACAGAGTTGTTTACATTGACAGCTTGGGCAGTCCTGAATTTCTGCAAAGCTTATTTACAGTTTGCATATACTGTGCTTTAACTACTGTGTTACACTGCATGTTATAATTTATGTTTATATTTGTGCTTGTTATTAGTTAAGCCATTTTTCCCCTTACTACATAAAACCTAAGGGAGTAGGAACCAAAGCATCCCCACCTTCCCATCTGCTCCGAGCTCCACACCTTCAAGACCAATTATCTCTTTCAGACACACTCCAGTAGAATGGCACTGGCGTCCACCGTCCAGCTTCATATCCCTGGGAAACGGAAACCAGATCAGAAACAGTTCTTAATACACACGCCTTGTTCACCTTCCACCACCCAATGCTCAAATAAGGTAGCAGCATTAATCCAAACATGCCAATGCAAAGCACAGACCAGACAACTTTTCCTACGGGCAGCACTTGTGTTGTCTAACATACATTATAGAGAAAACCCCCGCTCTGTTCCCAGTGGCACCTCATACCCCACCTACGGTGCAGAGCAAGGTTCCCCATCATTGGGTGCCTCTGACACAACCTGGCACTGGGAAGGAACTGGAAGTCATATACACTTCAGGTGAGATCCAACAATCTAGCTTGAACACTTGACTGCCACGTACCCAGCAGACAGACACTCCCAGAGTACGTACCCACGCCCCGCTATGCCGTCGGACAGAGGTAATTGCCCATGAAAGCCTCCGGGACGGATTCCTGCTCCTCCAAGCGCAGGAGAGTGTCCAAAGCCCAGTGACTCTCCTGCTGGAGGCTGGCAGGAGAAACCCAGCTCTCCATCGCCTCGGGAAGGAAACTTGGGGACCTACTTTAGAAGGAGTGACCTACTCGGCATCTTACACTTGGAGGTAAATGAGATGCCTGAGACAACCAGGCTGTATCCCACGCTTTAGCCTCATGATCAAAATGTGAGTGAAGGTAAAAAAGACTATGAGCAAATTTGTGCTCCGCAAATCACAGCTGTATACAACTCCAGAGTATTTATCTCGCAATATTTTCCTGGCTGATTTCCACTGAGGTCCAAGTATCTGCTTAAAAATCTGTATGGGAGAGATGCTGACACTGAGGCAGGGAGAAGCCCTGCAGGCTCTTCACCCGATTGCAGGGCTGGGCTATCTCCTACTGCGTCTCTGCACACCCTGTTTCCTTATCTTCCCTTTCCAACGTGTCACTCATTTTATTTCTCTGAAACATGGCAATCAGTGAGTCCCCAGTAAATCACGTACCTTACTGCTGGAAAAATCCAACACATCTATCTGCTGGAAAACATACTTCTGTGACAAAGGAAAAGACTGTATCAAGTTTCTAATCCCAACAAAGTCCTCTTAGTTTCTTGATTGGGGTTCACTTAGCACAGTGTCACATTATCATTCCTGTTTCCTGATATCATGTTACTGAGGGGCTGGACAAATAAATGTAAAAATAACCCTCCATCGGAGGCATGGGATTAGCCTCTCCGCTCTTGCGTAGAACATGCTTAAAGGAACTATTTCTTATAGAGATAAATGCCAAATAGTAACCATTTCAGCAGGTCTTATCTATGAAACACACACACAACCTGAGGAAGCCCCCAAAGCCAAAAATGAAAACAAATATCTGAATTACCTGAAATAATATCAGAACAGTTTAGTTTCCTTCCACTCAAAACCTTACAGAGTAAGAAATAATGCCATTACAACTTTGAAAACAAGTCACAGAGAAATTTCTCCATGCAATTAACAGACGAGGATAGATTACTCTGTAATTCATCAAATGACAATCCGGCACCCTTTGAAGAGTCAGCACAGCAGCTTTAAAAAAAGAAAAGAGCAGCTCTGGGTACTGAAAAGAAATCGGTGCTCTGGGAGCAGGGAGCAGGGTCAGCTGGCACGTGTGAGCACACACGGGAATGATTCCTGGACACTAGCTGAAGATCAACGGACATTAATGCCTCCATTTTCCCATATTTCTGATGTTTCTAAAGAAGACTGAACTTCAGGACACTATGAACAACACTGCAGTCATTCTCCCTCATCCTAGGTGTTTTGCAAGGGCTACTTAGGGTCTTCCCCTCCTCTACATATGCTGTATATTTCTAGGTAGTATATGATTGCTTATATTGTAAAACCGAGTAATAAAATATTACTGTTTGGAGAGAAACCTGCACGCAAAACAGAGGGTTAAACTCCCCCTCTCGAGGAAAATTGGTGCTAAACAATGCACAGTTTCGTATCAGTGTATAAAGGGAAAGGCTCATCCTAGCTTATACACATCCTCCTCTCACTGCTAAAAGATCTTGGTAAACACCTAGTAAGAAATTCCTAGGTGACTTTACTGTATCTTTTTTGAGGTCCCTAATATCACGATCAACAACAAGCTAGTCAAGTCTTTGCAGGACAAGCCTGGATTTTCTTCCCTCCCTCCTATTGCAGACAAAAAGTTCATGAATGCCTCAGCAAAGCTCTTGCTGGGAGAGCAAGCCCAAGGGCTGCCACCCTGCTGCTGGGGGAGCCCCAGCACAGCTGCTTCCTCTCCACACTCCCAAAATCCTAAGAGCAACTAGGAAAGATCTGGGGGGTGCCTCCGCTTTGCCCTCTCCAAACAGGTGAGTTGTGCCTGGGGAACAGTCAGGACGGTTGTTTGGGTACAGCCACTGAACCAGTGCTGCCAACCACAGCCACCAAGTTCTTCAGGACACATGTCCTGTGTGGCACCACGGTCCATGGGCCTCACGGGGCAGGAGCATAGGGAGGATAGGCACTTTATATTAACAAAAAAAATCAAGCTTTCACTGTGTTTAAGTTACTTAGATTACTGATGGAACTGAGGAACTGCACAAACCAATATCCAGTAGTAAAAGGTGCTTACAAAATGCAGACTAGGAAAGATGGTCCTTGCTTTTAAGTGAAAAAAACTTCCTTACTCCTCTTCCTCATTTTTTATTTTCCTGTTTTATTTTCCAAAAGTGCTTTTTAACAAAGTTTTCAAGGGATTTGAGCAGACACCGAAAAGCAAAAATAAATCATGGGAATTTAATTTTACTACCTTCACTTTATTGGTAGTAAATTTCCTCAAGCAGGGAAAGCTTGAAGAAATGAGAAGACCAGGAATGACATTTCCTTAGGAGGCAAAAAACTAGATCCCAGTTTCTGACAAAGTTTGGGGAGTTACTCTGATTTACATCAATGTCAAGCTCTCGATATTCTATTTGTGCATACCATTTCCAGAAAGCTGAGCCGCGTTATAAACTACACTCTAAACTAAGCATATTGTTTTAGTTATCCGGGGCTGCAGAAAAAAAGTTTCTCCACCTAACAGAGCTCACAGATTTTCCTGGAACAGTACCAGGTGACTCGGGATCCCAAATTTGTTGTGGGATGGTGAAAAGTTTTACTGAGCAGGTAGGTAAGAATCAAAACAGGAAATCTCACCACGTCTTTTATTAGTCAGGCCAGGATTAACAGAATATAAATTGGATGCTATTACCTTTGGAAGTAAAACATTTCTTTAATGAATCAAACGTTATGCTTTGACGCGATCTACAAAGCCCCATGCAAGACTCCTGCTGGGCACTTGCTCTTTAAATGACAGCAACAGTTGAACACTTAAACCTGTGAATAATTTAGGAGGCCATTAAATATTAAGTAGATTTCTAGACACATGAAAAAGCCTTCTGCTTATTGCAAAAAGGAATCTGATAATTGTTATTTAGAGATGTAAGGCTTTTGTGTCTATATTTTATGCTTAGTGATTCCTGACTTAAAATTTATTCTAAAAGCAAAGGAGGTTCATGAGACACCAATAAAAGATACTGTTCCTATCTATCACTGTAAATAATTTCTACTTATCGTCTCTGTTCATAGGGACAAGGACAATGACAGCTTTGGAAAAGATGCACTGCCAGCCAGTCCAGCAGCAGATCTCCCACTGCCTGAGACTGCCTGCTTTAATTGATCGAGAGCTTTCAGATCCTAATTGCCATTAATGTTGCTAGAACAACTCCTCCAGCGGCAATTTACAGGGAGAGGAGGTGGAAAAACTCCTGGATGGAAAGATGGCTCTAATGGGCCAGTATCCTTTTTCTCTCTCCAAACATATCCGGTGTCAGCACATCAGCTCTTGTCCTGATGTTTTGCCCAACATTGAGTAAAAGTTCAAAATTTAAACGTATTAGCTTTTGGGGATTCATTGCTTCATTTCCATCTAAGGGAACAGGGCAACTCACAAAAATGAGCACCGGTGGCTCTATAAAATGCATACATGAGATGATTAGTTTTGAAATGTCCTGGCGTGGGGGAAAAAAACCAGATTTATGTGCCTTTCTGTAAAGCTAATATGCACTTGGTTTTTGGTTTTTGTTCAATTTGGGAGAAGCAAGGAAAATGGGCAATGGTAATGAAAAGTGGATATTTCAGTTTCCCTATTATCGGCTAAAAACAGACAGTTATTCTTCCCCAGGCCTACGGAATGATAAGTGTTCAGGAAAGGCGCTCAAGACTGATGACTTAATCAAAATTGCCTCGCATACAAAAATCTGCTGGGGAAGAACAGCAAGGAACTGGGTAACAAATCTGAAGGCCGTAACAGAGTATCCCGCTTTGCTGTGTGCATAATTATTGCTACTACCCTTACGGCAATTTAGGTGTTCTCATTTCTCCTGTAAATATTCCCCGGTTTTCCACACTCACTGCAATGCTTGTTACCTGACCTGCCAAATAACTGACAGCAGGGGTACAGCGTGCGAGACAACCTCACCTAAATGCATCTTTTTGCCCCATTTTGCATACAACTTTCCTACCCAGCTTAAACGAACAAAGATCTCAGAGTTTAGATAACGAAGGCCGTTCGGAATGCCCAGCCTATGGACTCATTGGTTGTTGTGGCTACATGTTATTTGGGGTGATGGTATTGAAAACCTCTTGCTCGCAGCGTCATTGAACTCATTAGTGTTCTGGCCAGCACTTAATTAAATTCAAAGTTAAATTCGGCAGTGATTTATTTTTAGAAAATGGATGAAGCTGGTTTGTAGCATTTCTGAGAAGGACACAAATTCTTTTTATCTAATGACTTGCTGCTTTACTTCAGAAGAATGGTCTGTTTCCTGGGCTTCAATCCATTTGATTACTCATATTGTATTATTTCCCTTAACTGGAGGCAAGTTTAGTCAGACAAATACCTATATTCTTGTCAAGACAGCAATATTCAGCAGCTATGCCTACTGCAGCTAAGTTTCTAACCACTTAATGAATTCACTGCCATGAAGAATAAAAGACAAGGTGAATTGGCTGGTTTTATAAGGACAAGCACTGCCTGATGCTCTGGATTTTCTGTCCTGTAGCTCATCACCTCCAGCCCCAATGGCAGTCAGTCACTGCGAGGCTGAGAGTCGAAGGTAAGACTAGCCATGTTGCAGTGCCGCCTCTGCGTGGCACCACCAGCTCTCCTCCTCCCTTGGGTCCTCTAGATTCATCTTCTGGGCAGGACTTCACAGGAACTTGGAAGCTTTTAAAAGGTTCTTACAACATCACAAAACAAAATATCATTAGAATAGGTATGATTTCAATCATACAAAAAACAAGCCTAAAAAGCCCCTTTTTGAAAACATGTTTTTAAATTACAAACCATAATGATCCGTGCCAAAGAAAAAAAACCCACAACACACCAAAACTATAAACACAACTAACCGCACTACCTTCTTTTCCAGGGGGGAAAGACAAAACGGTACCTTCTTCCTCCTTTGTAACACCTCTAACAGTGACAGTCGTACATTGCCATCGCCTTTTTTGGAAATGCTTAGGCACCTTAAAATACTAACGAGAACTGGATTGCTCTCAGTTGGCTACAAGCATATGCAGAGCCTTTCTGCAGGCCACCATGTCCTGCAGGCCACATGGAGTGACTGACAACATCCATGAGGACCGCCAGAGTTGTACCATCTCCTTGGCAGCTGAAGGAGAAGTGGTGCCTAGAGAAGCTCCAAGAGCAGGCAAATAATGGACAATGGGTTCCCTTCTTCCCCTGCCCAGGAAATCTGCCTTTTCCAGGGTAGCTACCTGGAGGCAGAGCTGAACCTGGTCCTTCTCCATCCCAGCTGGGGTCACACGGAGGTCCGCAGAGCACCCCTGCACTGACCGTGCTGGGGAGTGGAGTGGGCAGAAACCTGCAGCAGATTCCCTGTGCTGGCTGCAAGCGAGAGCCTGGCCATAACAATTCCTCTCTGAGGACATGCGCAGTGATCCCGGCACCTGGAGCACGACCTGCCTAATGGCGAAAAAGCTAGTATCTGCTGTGTCTGATCCCTAGCTCAAAGGGCTGAAATCCAATTCACCTCAAACCATCTGGAGCCCATCTCCAAATGAATAATTCCTTTAAGTCTTGTCTAAACCATGTGCAAGCGGCTCCACTCTTTGGTCTGCCATGAAATGAATCCCCTCTGAGGGCCTAGAGCAGGTCGGTATGCGTGTGTATGTGCATGAGCTGAGTGTGTGTGTGGTGGAACAGCTATTTGCTAGTGACCTGAGGCATCTCCCCCTGTCCTGGAAGAGAAACAGCAACAAGGCTCAACTCCACTTGCCGTGAGCTTCCACCATGACAACCTTTGACAAAGGAAGTGTGAGCCACAGCAGCTCAGGGGTTGCACAAGGCGCACCTCTGATAACTGTCATTACCTCCCATTTTCTGCCCATCTGCAGAACTAGATGGGGATTAATTCTCATCTTCTGCAAGGAAGAATAAAGTGAATGCTGAGCCAGAAATCCAGTTTCAATACCCTTCACAGAGTAGCTCTTCCATCTTTTGGAGTATTATATTTAAATAACAAAGAGGGACTTGAAGAATAGTATTAGCATAACATTACACACGATGCTTCAAATTTGTAAGTATTATTAAAGAATACTGTGGTGTGAACATGATCCATAGTGTAACACCAGTGAATGATGAGAAAGGAGAGGAGAAACAATTTTTATAAAGCACAAGTATCTCTGCACAACGGTAAAAAAGGTTCAGTAGTCACTGCTGCATCTCCTCATGCATGTGTTTTGTTTGTAAACATTACCACAAGATCTCTGTGTGGTAACCGCATACATGTTTCACAGGTGAGCAAGATTTTGTTCAGCAGAAAAATTCAGATCGTTAATACCCTTTAGCCATGAAGATTTCCAATACATTGAAAAAAAGAGCGGCAACTGCACAACCAATCCAGCAGTACCACCAGCAGCCCTTGAATTGCCTCACCTCTAGCCTGTGCATTACACGATGACTTTGTATTTCATAAAAACATAATCAAAGCCAAGCATTCAGACAACATTATCAGTGTTGCTGAATCCTGTAGGTGCTACCTGCCTCTGCAGATCAGCCTGTAATGATGATGAGAGTTTGTGTGTGTGTCTGTTAATTTAATAGCAGAGGCAATAACACCATTGCAGTGCTCTCAGTATAGGGCAACCCTCTCATCACTGCCCTTAGCCACCACTAAACCCTGCGTAGGGTCTGATGACTTTGGGCTCTAACACTGCAGGACACTGGGGGCCAAGGGAAGCCAGCAGGCAAGATACTCAGCACCTCTTTCAGCTCCTGATTTGCTGTTTAGCCTTCCTTACATTGCTTTCACCTGGCTATGTCTGCTCTCACAGCTGCTCTGCTGGTCTAGGTGGGGGAAGAAAAGCAAGCTCTGGTCCTGCCCATTACCCTACTCTTGGCCATGGAAAACAGGTGAAGCTGTGCCTGTCTTCACACCACCAGCAAAGATATGGACAATCTTAACATAGCCAGACCTAGAGAGGAGAATTTATGGCCCAGATCCACAAAAGTACCTGCCTCTCAGTAAATCCAGCAGGAGATAACGCATCTCAAAACCTCTGTCAATATAGTTTTAATTCTCCCCCTTTCCCTTGCACAAAAGCACTATAAGCTAAAGCATTAGGTTTCTATCAGATACAAGGTACGGACAAAATTTTGAGGACAGAAAATTCTAGTGATTACTTCTGCTCATGACTTTTTTTTCTCCCCACCATGTCACTCTCTGCTTTGTACTTTTTGCTTCTCTTCAGCGTAACAGAGAAGACTAGAGAAAGTAATTCCCCCGGCACATGGTGTCCTTCCTTCTCAGCCCCAGCAAGTACCACCAGAGGGACCTCCTGAAACCACAGGTAGCAAGAGCTGCCATTCATCGCTGACAGCCTCTGTGCCACTCTGGAGTTCATTTCCCTTCAAAAGCCCGCTGCCAGCCGCACTCTGGTGAGCCGGCAGCTGCCCAGCTGCCGGGGAGGGAGATTTGGGAAAGATATTCCAGAGGACAGCTCAAATTTCATCTTCTCATGTACTTCCATGGCTCTCCTCCCCGCACTCTCCAGACTTCCATTGGTATTTGTACAACCACTTAAAAACACATTTTGGGGGCTTTGGGGAGGGTTCTTGCTATTGTAGTTTGATGTCAGTACGGAAGGTGGGCAAGCAAGGGCTGCAGCCTAAAGTACATTGCTTGCACCTCATTCGTAAGGGGCGACGCTGCCCCATCCACCCTGGCCAAGTACGCAGAGTTTAGCTGTGTCTGCAGGAACTGCCTTTCAGATTGGTTTTTTAAGTGGATCTGTTAGCACAGTTTAGCTGCCAGCATCAATACAGTAGAGCTCTTCTGTGTTGCCTACAATATAATGGGGGCTGGCAGCCTCCCCAAAACACAGCTGTGCCTGGAGATTTCCTCGCTGGCCACAGTGCCCACGAGTTGGAGCAGAAGTGGAGAATCAGCAGCAGCTCCATCATGTACTCCTCTCACACGGAACCATGCCCTCTGCACGCACGTCCACCCTGCTCCCCCTCTCCTGCCAGGGCTTACTCCAGTCTAACTGCAGACATGCCCAAAGTTCCCTGCAACGATTTGTTTCTTTTCCTAAATTATTCAGTAATGTTTGCAGAACGTAAACCAGTTAGGACATCTTGCCCAGGGACAGACATCAGCAATCCAGAGATTCAAAGAAAGCAAAGCTAAAGGGTGCTGTCACTACAGTACTTCAACAGGGTACCACTGTCTCTCCCCTCTCCTAACACACATCCAAAATGTGCAATGAAGTAAGCAAGCACAGTGCAGCCTGAACAGAGTGGCTACAGTTTATGCTATACTGCCTCATCTGTTCTTTGCACCAGCTGTTCCTGGAAGGAGGTGCCACTGAATTGTTTCTCTCTTCCTCTGATGCTCTGGAAGAAGGACAGAGGGCATTTTTTTTAATCTTGGCTTTTTAGCAAAGGGAACAGGGCTGGATTGTTTCATACTGGCACTTGCTACCTTCTCATCCCATGCCCTTCTTGCTGTGCAAGCATGGTACAAGACATTACATGCTGAAATAATATTTAGGTTTGCAGCTGGGCTTGTTACTGCTGTAATTTAGGAGGTATAACCAGTCATCAGTATTTCAAAATATATTCAATATTCAATAAAGAGGCAATTTCCACAGGGCAATGACCATACATGAATGACAGTGTACCCAAGAAGAACAAACAAAGCTGCCAGTCTGTCAAGAATTTGCCTGATGTGTCATCCCAGTTTAATTAAGGGAAAAAACTTACTCTAAGAGACAGGAGAGCAAGTCAAGTCTCCTACAAAGGTGCCTCCTTTCCTTTGTGCATTAAAAATAATCTCCCTTTGTTTTGAATTACTGATGCACAAGCAGCTTGTGGCAAACCATTCTCCAGAATTAAATAGATGGCTGAAAAATATGAGCCAAATTCATCCTTTATGCATTGGATAAATTTGACTCTAGATGATTTGTGGGTGTTTCAAACCAACCTCAGTGTATCAACTGAATATTTCCCCCAGATTTTCCGCCCTGGAGGAGCTGAGCTGACCCCAACTACAGGCAACTCTCAGCTCTCCAGCAAGCGGCTGTGGCAGCCACGCTTTACTCCTCTGCGGCCGACCAGCACTGCCTTTCCCAGCCTTGCGCTGTGCCTCTGAAGGCACCCCAGCAAGCTGTGTCCCAGAGCCTGCCAAACAATGTCTCCCAGCCAAACCCAGTTTCTTCCACTTCTGCAGTTTCAGTGCAAGAGCAAAAAGCTTTCTCAGTCTTTGGAGAACTGCTTCAATCCGAATAAACTCTTCTATCAGAGATCTAGTGTCTCAGCATGTTGAAGGATGCAAGGCAGCTCCATGGACGTTGCTTACACCAGCTAAGAACCTGTATGGTATTATGGTCAAAATAACCTGTTTTCACTGACTGAATGATCTGACCAATGGCTAAATGTACAATAAAAAGGTATTATGTTTAAATTCAAATATTTCTCTGTAGTTCTGGAAATCTAGATACAGCAGCACCCTGTTTGCATGGGAGAATGAGAAAGCTAAGACTGGTTATAAAATAAAAGTTGTGCTGTCTGGAGTACTTGTGTTGTCAAAGATGAGTGATGCCAGAAGAAATGATAAAAACAGTGCATTTTTCAAGAACATTGATTTCACGGGGGTAGTTTTCTCCAGTTTAATAAGCAAAGATACCACAACACATATAAATAAACTGGGGACTGAGAGCTGTAGTTTTAACCTGGTAAGGTTCCACAAGGCAAATATATCTAAGTGCATTTATCTCTTCTCAGAGCAGATATGCAAAAGCATTAGCCTCCATCATGCTGTTGTCCGTTATCAGGTCTACATGCAGGCCCAGAGAGACTATGTAGTACATGTGTAAATATACATACCCGACTTGGGTACAGTCTCGATATGGCAGCACTGAAAATATGCTACAGAAGGATCTTCTGCTGCTGATAAGGACTATTCTAAAATATAAAAGAAAATAAAAGAAATCAAAGACTAAAATTTAAAAATCCCACCACAATAAGCAAAGCAACAGACGTTACCATTGAGGAATTCGTAGTCATAAAACTTCATGGATGATTTCTCCCTCCTCTTTTTCATCTCACAGGGAGGGTATCGCGCTACTTAGTCTTTACAGAAGTGCTGAAGCCTGTGCCATACATTACACAGCGAATGAGTAGTGGAGTCCCATCCCCTCTACAGGCTTTCTAGGAAGACTATCTTGGATACATTACTTGGAATCCAGGAGAGATGTTTCTCTAATGAAAGGAGTCCTAGTGAAAGGAGTCTACCCAGAGAGGCAAGGAGCCATTCTGACAACTCACCACCATGGCTGAAACTAAACAGACAAAGCCAGCAGCAACCCAGGTGATACAGACCAACAACCACCCGTGATGCACACCACAACTCTGGGGCTGACTTGGAGTCTGCATTTATCAGACAAGAATTTCCAGCTGCTGGTCATGACCCTTCTCTGCTAAACCAAAGGACTCCCTGGATTTTCAGCTTCCTGTTCCTGAAATAGCCTGATTCATGGATGAAGTCAAAGCTTGCTATTATCATAAGCTGTCAGATCCTTTCACTGTTTTCCAGGTTCCTCCCTGAGTCTTCTCCACTTTTTCTGCATCAACCTTCTTGGTCTCTGGGCAGTATCACTGGCCTCAGCAGTTGCACAGACGGCAGACATAAACATCACATCTTTCAGTCTTACCTTTAAGATCAGTGTCTAGCCCTGACGACCCGCCAGCCTCTGCGCTCAGTAATCACATCAGCCCTCTTGGTTATGAAGTTGCATTGACACTCAGGCATGACTGATCCCACAGCTCCTCGCCCCTTCTCCTCCAGCACCACTTCCATCTCAGTCACTAACAGTCAGCGCTGAATCCCTCCTGTAAGCATGGCTTGCCTTCATTCCTTATAGGCAGGCAGCTCAAGATCTGGCTACACGAAAGCATACATTATCTGCCTGCACAGAGCTTATCTCAGAATCCAGGCCACTCTTACAGCAAACACTTTGTATTTTTAACCAGTCTCCAAATCTCTGCATCATCTGCAAAGTCACTGTGTGGCATTAAATCAAATACCTTAGAGCAACTATCTGTTTTATAGCCACACTATTACCTTTAGCCATCAAGCCCTGATGTATTAAGCAACATCAAAACCACCTTGAGGTCAAGACCCACTTTCCATAAAACTGCGTGGACTGCCAATAGCTACGTTATTATAGTTTTGGGAGATGCAGACTGGCAAGAAGCCACGAGAAGCTTCATCAAGATGTAAGATATAAAATGCCAATAAATAACTGCTTGTTTATAAATATACCCTCTTTCCTTATGACCTTCAGGACACTGGTAATTGTACAATTGTACAATGTACACTAAAAAGACCCTTCTTCCCTCTAAAGTTGGCCAACAGGCTGCATCCCCTCAAATTCCTCTAAGACATGGGGATGGCAATTTGTGCCATCTTCTAATCTGATTAGTGTTAGAATTTACTGATGTTTTACCTTTCTAAAAGTCTCTACTTGTGGTCCAAATGCTAGGACCTACTGCTAGGTTGGTTTTCAGGGCTATTGCACTTCCTTGCTCTGCTCTCCAACATTGATTTTTCTGATGTTGTGTGCCACAGATCTGTATGTGAGGATTTCACCTGAATTTTTCATCCCTTGTCCTACACTGGTCAAAGTTGGACAACAAACCCTAGCAAGCTATTTTGTTCTTTACTGTCTGAAAACCACCACATGCACCTATAAATCTCGTACCAGTTATGCTGTTATTCAAACACTATTTCCTTAAGGGACCAGCTTAGTCACCATTCTTAGAAAAGGTCTAGATCCCCAAGAAAGCTGCTGCATGTAATGCTTGGAAAAATGCAGAATGATCGATTTTCCTTCTCCGGGATCATTCTGTTACAGCAACCCTATCTTCTTCCTTAAAAGCACGTTTAAAAGCAAAGTGGTATTTACCCTTTAATAAAGGAGGGTTTCTAATAATAAACATGCATACAGCATTAAGAAGTTCTCCAGCAGATAAAGTAGGATTTCATTGTTTGTCTGAATGCTGTAACACCCCTTACCTATGGTAAATACCTCAGATCCTGTGAGATGGTCTCATGGTACAGCAGTAAATTATAGAGCGGGAGGAATCATTTTTCACATTTGAGAAAGGCAATCCACAAGCAAAAAAACCTGGCATATGATTCATTTTGTGCTTGCCACTGCTTATTGCTGAATGGTTGCTACTCACAACAGCTTGCTTGTTTGCTGGAAGCCTTGTTTGCTGATGTATGAAACTTGGCACAGATTTCAAGGCTGACATCAGAAAGCATCTCTGAATTCGGAAAACCATGGTATCCACTAAGCATATTCCCCCCACTCCCTCTGGTTGCTTCTGGAAATACAGCTCTTCCACCAACGCCCTACACCTCCCTAAAAAAAACCCCAACTGTTAATACTTAAAGAAAAACAAACTGGTGCTTCCATGTCCACAAGCAGAGACAACAGTGGGAAGTTACCACAGAAAACTTGCTGTGTGTATCAGAAGGAATCAGACCAGAAAGGAAATAAAAAGCACCAGCCCAGCCTCTGTTTTTTTCAGATTTCTTTCCTTTGGGACCCAAGTATTGCCTCTCTTTCCATAAATCGGGGAACCCTCTTTACATGAAGATCTCCCAGGCAGAGCGGGAGACGAGCCCACAGCCTCCACTGCCAGGATGCCACAAAACCTCATCTGCAGAGCTGCTGGCGGGGGCTGGTGCAAAACAGGCTCTTCAGCCAGACTGGAAGAGAAGCAGGGAAGGCAGTGGTCAGAAGCTCATCATGGAGAGAAAAAATGGCATTTTATTTAGAGGTCTGACGATATGCATGGGAAACAAAAAAATTCTGAAGGCCTGCAACGGTTTGCTGGAGCAGAAAGTCCAGAAACTTGTCACGAAGTATGCTTTGGAGAAGAAGGTGTGGTGGAAGCCCATTGCTATTCAAGAAAATCAAGTTATTGTTTATGGGAGAAAACCATTTTCCTGGATTTCAACTCTTCAACAAAGGGCGTCTATGATCCTGCGCAGCTCTGAATGAGCTATCTCCAACATCAGAAGCAGGTTGAGTCAGAGTGGGTTTATGTGTCCTGATTGCCATTGTGCCACCTAGACATGTTTAAAATTACTTCATGAAAAGGTTTTCACTCTAATTCTCACATTTCACCAAGAAGTTGTACTAATTACTATGGTTCAGAGCAACCATTATTTTGCAAGAGAGCTCTGATAATGTGCAACTGTCTGAGACTGTAAAAGCTAATCTTCCAATTTCTTTAATGAGCTGTACGCTATGAAACTACAAAAACTCAGTGAGCACATGGCTCTCAACATTCGCTTGACTTGAAGAAGAATGTCTGTTTTCTTTAGCATCTGTCGGGGTTTGATCGTGTTGCACCAAGAGGCTGCGATCAGGCAATGTGGTTGTACCATGTACCATACACATGTAGAGTACTGTAGCCTCTTTTCTCATACCTGACTGATGATGTTTGACTACCAGGGCTTTGCTGCCCTGCACGCAAAGGTGAACACACAAACCATGGATGCTGCCTGGGTAGCTGCCATCATTTTGTAGTCTCCCAAGTTCAAGTTGGGGCTATTGGAAGGTGGCTGAGAGTAATTATCAACTGTGAGGACACTGCAAACAGTCAACCTCTTAGAATACATGTGCATGCATTTCCATAATTAAAAGGGCAGCAAAAGAGACCTTTCATAGCCTATGGGTGGTGTTTGGCCTTGGCTTAGATCTGTATACTAACAAAAAAATTGAGAAAGCAATGGCATGGGGGTGGGAGACGAGCATTGTTTTACTGCTTTTATATCTGCTATATAGGATGACTCTAGAACTTGTCCCATTCTCACCATGAATTGTTTGTTCAGCTGGCTCAAGTTGCTGTTTTGGTGGCCTGTTTCTGCTAGATAGGCAATCTTCTGCTTCACAGTTTATGGAAGATACCACCAATAAACCCGCTAAGTAAAGTGGGTGAAACCACACACTGGTGGCTACCTGTGCTAATTTGTATGTTAGGGTTGACCTGTCTTTGACTTTTAATGGGAAAATTTATTTTGTGCTATTTTACAAGACTGCTTTGATAATACAGTCTAGGAAACCTAATTTTCCAGCTCCTTTAATAAGCCACATCCTACAAATCCGACGAAACCAGTTTAACCAGTGCACAGAACCATCAACAGAAACCTTTACAAGGACTAGCTGATAAGCTGCGGTCTGTGTATAGGTGTTTTTTCTCTGTGCTAAATAACTGAACTTTTATTTTAACCACAGCCGGTCCTGCCTTGCTGCTGGACTGCCGAAGGCTGGACCCAGAGCATCATCACTCAGCACATGCCATCCCCGGGGCTGAGAGGGGAAGAGCTCTCAGTGCCGCAGGACAAGGACACGTCACTTTACAGGTTGCAAATAAGGGCAGTTACCAGAGAAAGGAGCCCTAAGCTATCATCCACACTGCAGTTTTCTTTGCTGTGACACTCACAGTCACAAGCCAGCGAAACAATTACTGAAAGCACTAGCTATTTTAAAGCCCAGCTATCAAATTTACCACTCAAAAATATATTCTGTGTAGATGTTTTCAAAGCTGGATTCCTCAAGTTAAGTGAAAGGCTGACATGCTGCAACAGAGGGGTCAGGGGTTTCGAAGACAGCTCAGAGACCCCAACTCCAGCCCGGCTCAGCACCTGCGTCCTGCATGACCACACACGAGCCGCCTGGGACAAGGTCCCAGGCACAGGAGGGAGCCCCAGGAGGGTTTTCTATCCATTGCAATACCTGTGCTCCTCCGTGTCACAGGGAACCGGGGAGGTCACGAGATTTAAAGGTCTTAAGGTACGCAGAAACTCTGTTGATTTTACGATGAACACATAAAGCAGATCCACCTGAATTTGCAGAGGTCCTTTTCATCCAGAATGCCTATTAACTTCAGTGACTGCAACAGCATCCAGACGCCTTGGAAAAACAGGGTATGCACTCAGATTACTTACTGCTAGACTTAGCCGGCCTTAGGGGTGACACAAAGTGTTGACTTTACATTTTATTTTTAGCTAATATCGCTGTGGCTCTTTGTCTATAGCACAAAAAAAGCATTTTCAAAACTATGTATCTTATTCTTATTGTATCTGTGTTCTAGATAAAGGGATCTTTATTATGGTTATGGAAATATTCTGGAAAACTGTGTCTGCTGATAAAGATAAGAAGCCAGCTGAATAACAGAAGCTTACTCACTGTTTTGTTAGCAAGAAAAATATTCAGTTATATTATTGGACATAATGACTGATATATAAACTAAGATAAAATGCTAAGATATATCCTACAAATACTTTTTTGCAACAGATGCAGAAAAGAGTTCACAAATCAAGTATTTATTAATTTTTTCACAAGTAATATTTCTACCAAGTTTATGGATGTACTTTACATATGCATCTCAGAAATTACTCGTTCTCTGTGGGATTTGCATAATACTTTATGAATAACTATTTTTTGCCAGAAGAAATTCCCAGAGTGTACATATATTTATGTACAAAACAGACTAAAATTAGAGGGCTGCTTTTCAGCATTTGATTCCACATGTATTTGTTGTAAAGACAATAATCAGCTGCTAGTCAGACAATAGTTAAGTCAACAGTTCTGCATGCGTCTGTTTGCTACAAAAGCTGTTTCTAAAAAGCTGTCGTCTCTCAGAGCCACCTTCTGCAATATTTATGCTGATTACTACCTTTCACTTCATTTAATTGTACATGTGAGAATAAACGCGAGGAAAATTTTGCTCCAGCCAAGTAACACCTACCAGAATTCAATTCATAAAACCTGCAGTTCAATGTAGTGTCAGAATTTCTATTGACCTGGTTCCACGTTTGATGGAAACCACAGGTTATGTGCACAAATCGGTCCACAGGAACGTACGTGGTTCTCGCCCATGGCATTTATATGAGAACAGGTACGTGCAAGGGCCAACTCTCAGTGGGATGGTTTAGTCTATATGCAACCTGTTCAGGTAGTCTATTTAAAACGTATTCAAGTTTGGAAGAACAAGAATAAAACCATGAGGCACATGGGGAAATTGTCTTGAGAAAAAAACAGAGAGGGCAGGTGTCTTCTTTATAAGCAGGGAGGAGCTAGTTTCACTTCTGAGCTGGATGATGCCGCAATAAAGAACCTATTTTGCTGATGGGAACACCACGACAGGCACCGTGCCTTTGCAGTAAGGGAAGTCCCTGCTGACCGCTGCTGTATAGGTCCCACCGGTGCCTATGGCTGCAATCCAGGCAGTGCACACCCCAGCTCGGGGTGTGCTGTGGCCACAGCTGCACCCCTCACACATCCCCCGGGAGCCTCTCTGCCTTTGTCTGCCCTGAAAACAAGGATCCCACCTTGCCACAACCATCCCCAGCTGCACATTTACCAACCAGCACTTTGCATCTGGGAGGACACAACGGTGCGATCGGGATTGGTCACATTTATAATTTTATCTTTTAAGACTCAGGATAATCTTAATACCTTTCCCTGAAGCTGTTTTCTTGAGTCACTCGTCTGGCAAGCCTCCCGCCACAGGCAGCCCTGACAATCCAGCTAGCTTGATGCCTACCCTTACACCGACTGATAGATGTTGAAATGTCATTCAGCCATTGCTAAACTTGTTCCCAGCAGGTTTGGCCATGCGCCCCTCTCACACGTAGCACCTGGCACTACCATCGAAGAAATGCAACCAGATTATGCCTAGTTTACTCTGACTGATTCTCATTTTACACAAGTTATTTGTATTATGGAGACACAGGTCTTAAAAATGTATGGGCTAGCACTTCCATTGACTCATACTTCACCCAAGGAAGGAGCGTGCGTTGCAGCCTGCACCTTCACAGACTATTTTAAAGGTCATTACTATATATGTGGTAAGTGGCAATGGCACGCTGCGCTCTTGCACGGGGACGCGGACCCTGCCCTTTCCCCCACGCCCCATGGATTGCCTTTGCAGAAGCAGCCTTATGATGCACAGTACCTGCCATTTCTGGTATCGTGTTGCCGCATGTTCTTGATAAAATGAACCTTCTTAAAGTTCTTTGGTCTGGGTGATCCTGAGANGCGGGCAGCGAAAAAAATTAAAGTACTCAGTTCCCTGCTGTACGGCCAAGAAGTCTACACAAAGGCAGGAAGGAAAGACGAGACAAATGATTCAAGTCACCCTGTGTTAGGAATCAGCAAGAACAATAAAGACAATAAGTCTGGAAATGCGACAGCTCAAATAAAAAAAAAAAATGAAAATAATATAAGGCACCACCACCCCTCCCTTCACGCAAAAAAACCCACATAATAAAAAAAATCTCAGCAAAATAAAACTTCCTGTAATCTGCTGTGACAGCTTAGCCCAAGCTTTCAGAGGAAAAAAAAAAAATTAAATTAAAACAAAACCTGGTAGATATGCAATTTTCCCCCTCATGGCAACACCCGCACTTTTGTATCCTCCTCAGCTATTGATAAAGGAGCTATTGAGGAAAGTTCTTTCTTGTTTTCATTTTAGAAAGATTTGAAATCTCTCATTTGCAAGGATAATTCCTATTTGCTTTTAACTCTAAACATTACTTTTCATACTCCTGACAGCATACAAAACAACTGAAAATAAAATAAATTACCTTAGGAAAAAACCCCACAACTTTCTTCAAGACCGTAAACCTTAAATCTATTTTACATCTGAACGTACTTTTTAAACTGTGGTTACAGAAAGAAATTGCCAGAGGGAGGAGAGATGAGACAAGCAGCAATATCCCCCCCTTTTTCAGCCTTGCTCTTTTTAATTAACTGAAACCACAACGCATGTGAAAGCTTTCTCTGTTTCATCTCAGTGCTGTTTTGTTGCAAGGCACGATGTGCAGGCACCGGAGATAACTCCTGTGCTCACTGCATGGCCAGGGCTGCTGGACCGCAGCTGCTGCATCCTTGGTAGGTAGGACAAGCATCCTCCGCCGGTGCATGGGACCAGCACAGTCCCTCTGCGTTGAGCTTCCCTAACCTATTTTTCCCATCCTTTCCTACACATAGCTAGAGTTCAGTAGCTTCCCAGCCCCAAGAGGTCCTTTTGTTGGACTGAAACCACAGACCACCAGTCCCAAGCCACCAGGGACTGCCAGTCCCTGTTGCTGTACCCAAATGCCATCATGCTGCATGGGCACACCCCGAGGAGGGGACCCCATCACTTTGCCATTTCTGCCTTCTTCCTGTTAGTAAAATCCTTGAGATTCCCACACCCTCTGGTTGCAATTAGCGTTGTTAGCTTCTTCACGGGAAAATACCACTGAGAGAGGTTCTACCACCAATTCTGCAAATTAGCAAGTAAAAATACTGCCTCGCAAACCATACTTTGTATCTTTTGCCAATTATACGTGTTTGAATCATTTATGAGAACGCTTCATAACATGCTGGTAAGCATTCAACAGTAAGCTTGGTAAAAATAATCAAGCCTTGGTAATATGCCAGTTGGTACAGCCTCTGCTATTAAGTCTTTGCTTCGAGGTGGGGAGAGACAGCCAATCTGCATGTGAATAAACAAGGCTATAGGCTAAATATCAATATAAACCAGCTGAATTACAGGTCCCAAGATAAAGAGTTGTTCAAAATTAAGCTGCCACCTTGCCGAACAGCTGACCTGGAAGCATACCACGCACTGGTCAGATTACCGATCAGCCCGTTTCTGAACTGTTAAGCAGTTGCTCCATTTTCCATCACCCCAGAGGATTGCCTAGTGACTAATTACTGCAGTCCCCAGAGAAGCTGTGGCCTCCTGGATGCAGAAATAAAACCACACTGAAGCTGCTGATATAACAAGGATGGGGGCAGATTTATTAGTGAGGTAGCAGTCAGAAACCTACCAGCCAACACAGAAAGACAGTAACGCTGGTTACTGAAATCAGATTGCGTGTGCTGAGAGAACAAATGATAAAAATCCATAAAAATAAGAATACTAAACTTTATTAAACCAGCTGTACTTACTTTTTAAAGGTACTACATTAGAGGCTAGTCATTCCTGTCAGTGACAACTACACTTCTCTATTAATCAAATTGGACTTTTTATTTCCTGACGTTTTATTTAAATACTGACTTTTTGTTTAATAACCTAAAGCCAGAGAACGTGTAATTCATGTCACCTACCACCTTGCAGGGTGTGTGAGGTTCTACTTTACCCACTATGAAAAACATCTTAACGTGAACACCTAGCTACTCCCCAACATACGCAGGGACAGCGAGTCTGTCCGTGCACATGCCTTACAGACAAGTAACCAGAGAAAGAGTAAATAAAATGACCTCCGCAGTGGGGCATTTTCCTCGATGTCCTCCAGAGTCTCTAGAGAAGATCGCTGGGAGATCAGCCGGCGTCTGCAGAGAAAACAGAACACAAAAGATCACCATGGGTTAGAGGGCATGAGGAAGTCCTCAGAGCTGTTATTTAGTAAAGCTCACAAACTGCCGTTCACTAGCTGAGCCGTACCTTTGGATATTAGTCAATTTTGTTCTGTTCTGCTTACCTTACTAAATCAATTTGATCCCAACCAGAAGGAAACTTACTCCATACAATCTTCTATAGCAAAACAGAAGTTGAAACTTCCCACAGCTCCCCCCTAGTTTGTGCTTTCAGGTTTTCCTTCCTTCAGGGGTTTAACACCCACCTAACACCAGTCCCACATTTGCTGTGGTATAGTTTGCAATGCTACAAGCACAGTTCTTTGATAAAATAATGCAGACACAGACCTACAGAGAATGCCTGTCATTCACACTGCCACAGGGGACAGATCTACAGAGAATGCCTGTCATTCACGCTACCACAGAGGACACTTCTCTTTGCCCCTTGCCCTTTTTCTCCTTTCTCAGTGATGTCCATCTCGTCACTCCTGTGAGGAGTGACTGAAGAGAGATGAAAGGTGACGGAGCCAGCAGCACTGGGCACAAAGCAGCAGTTTAACAGGGAGCTCTGACCATCCCTCTGGGCAGCACAGAGGAGTTTAGTCCTGTTTTAAACCAGTTTTCTACAGCTGAGTCAGATCCCTCCTCCACCTTCAGTGAAATGAAGTAAGGAAACCTTAGCATTTCAAGTTTTCTAACTGTTCTAGCGGGCAGGGAAGAAGCCCCGGTACAGGCTTGGTTTTAGCAGCAATTGCTGCTGCACAACCTCCAAACACCCCAACGGCAGCACAAAATGAGGAGCTGCACCCAGCCCTCCAAAAAACAGCGTAAATACAAAAAATAAATGTATGAGATACAGCCCACCTGCAGGCACATAATGAAAAATTAAGCTGGCAATCATCAAAACGACCCCATCGGTGGGTGTTAAGCAGCTGCGACAGCCAGTGGAGTGAAGGCGCCGTGCCGCAGCACCCCGTTAGCACGAGGAGTGTCAGTGCCCATCACTCCTAGGGGCCATTGCTGAGATGTACAGTACCTCGCCAGTGATTTTATGACTATGAACTTAAATGATAATAGTCCTCATAGACTACCACTGTTTTTCCCCCAATTACCTTAATATCTTCCCACCAAGCTGCCTTACTCCCTTGACCTGCAAGTAAAGAGTTTCCAGAATCTCAATGTGTTATGAGCACCCCCATGCTTGGAAGGGTGCTTATAAATCTATTCCTGGGCGGTATTTTCACAATAAATTGGTTTTTTTCTGATGCCAGTGTAAGCAGTTTCTAATCCTTCTTGCAATTTGCTAGCCCCTCCAGTTATGCTGCTACAACTGTTCCTGCAGCCGTGCTGCAAATCTGATTACCGAAATGTTTTTCAGTTCAAAATAACCCTGAGATACATTGATTCAGTTTACTACTAGTTCAAACACCAAATTTCTGTCACTAACCCCCAGACAATGCATTCAGGACAGTTTGAATGTGTATGTGGCTTTTTGTGTACTTAGAAAATCATAAAAAAAACCCCTCAAACAATTTATAGAGCAACTAAGTGTGAAGCGCAATCCTCTTAGGAAAATATGCCAACTTAAATCCCCTCAGGCTTTGTCTAAACTAGAATTTTAGAAGATCTGGTGAAAGATAGGGTAAACCTTCAAAACGCTAAGAAAAAAATAAAGCCTGCATTTCAGGGCGTGCTGAACTTGCTGGTGTAGACAAGGAAGAAGAGACCGAACATCTGCCTCCTGCGCCCATGGGTGATCCCCCGGCTCCATCCACAGAGGACACAGAGATGCTCTTATAGGGAGAAATTCGGATCAGGAGGAGCTCCCCCTCCATTTTCAGTTACACTGGTACATAAACAGAAGTTGGAAGTTTCAACTACCAGCACCACTGATGTAGCAGGTGATAGCTGTTGCTTTTTAATACCTCTTTATATGTCATTAGCTTAATAACACACTTAAACGATGGTACCCTCCCATCTTGTGGTGTTACAACACCAAAAGCATACTTCGCCTGTTGTTAGTCAGAGAGATAAACAACAGTACAACCTTGCCACCTTCTTTGTATTAAATTTATCAAACTAGTCTCACAGTATTTCCCCTAGATGCCTGTTAGATGCCATAAGGCGCTTTTACAACACCAGATGCATATTCCAGTCGCCACTGCAACCCTCCTCCAAGCCTCTCCTCCCTTGCCCAAAGTTAATGCACCATCCTCAACTTCATTGCCAATGGCTTGGCGGAGATGGGTTTGAAGATCCTACATTTGCATCTGTTATTAAGGCAGATGCATTGGTTGGCAGAAATACACGCAACTGCATTTCATCAGCTCCAGGGCAGCTTTAAATGCCGGTCATCCAGTTGCCTGCTGACTGTTCAGATTCCTCTGGCTTCCCTTGCTGGTCCCAACTTCTTAAATCCAGCACCAGGGACACTGCCTCCTGGTTTTTGCTTGCTAACCTTGAATGCAACACAGGCTGGAGGGGAATCGCTGCCACCCCTCTTGGCACAAAAGAGCTCACACTGATTTTCACCGGTAGTGATTTTGCAGTATCTTGGGGACCTAACAGGGCAAGTGAGTCTGCACAAAGAGGCTGGGGGAAGCTCTTTGCTCACCCAAGCTTGGGAGAGGAGCACTGATACCTGAGCTCCCTCTCAACTAGTGTGAACATAAGCACGATTCTGGATAAATTCATCCAGAAAGGAAGGAAGCAGATAAACCCCCCCAAAATCACCAGCAATGAAGAAGCGTGGGTCACACAAAAGCCTGCAGTGATTATAAACGGGGGCTGCCCCAGCCCAATCCCCTCCCTGTGCTGGCATCGGTAGCAGTGAGAGCGAGGATAACCAGTCCAGCATTCAACCCAGCTGAAAACTGCCACATCTTTCACCTCTCCCCAAAATCATTAGTTTTAATCGGTTCAGCTCCCTGCACAATCACAGGAGCACCGGTGAGGTGGATTTGCAGCAACTCTGCTGAAATCAGTTCATGCTGCCCGGGAATTGCACCCTCTTTTCACTGAAGAGGCTCAGCCGCAATGAAGTATGTGCAATTATTCCACTTTACCTTAAATCTTTATTTCGAGGCCTAATTAAGATGACCTAAATACCAGTATTTTATAAGCTTTCCACAGCTGGATATTATACCAGAAATGCCAACTAATGAACCTACCCGCTGTGAACTAAGTCACATCCTGTGCCACACACATCGGAAAAAAACAATTTTGGGAAAGCAAAGCTTTTGAAAGGATGTTCCAGGGAATACAAGCAAAACCAGTTTTTCATTGTCTTCATTAAAAATTAATTGCCTCAGCTGGTGTTTAATATTTAAATTAATTTATCACCTTTCTTTCTTCAGGCAAGCAGTCAGGGCTTGTCTATACAACTTCTAAAAGCGTTATTTTTCAAAAATTGATTAACGTGTTGGTATATGTAGACACTTGCACTGAAATAACCCAAAGTGGTTTATATCACATATCACCACCACTCTGATGTAAAGCTGTGTTGATACCTATTTTATAATTTAAAAATGTCCTAGTTCAATAACAATTAGGGGAAAATCCTTCTATTGTTAAGGAAGAGTATCTATACGCAGACCAAAACAAAATAGCACTGTGTAACTCACACAGGATCCAGGCTTTGGGCTAAGTCTTTAGGCAGATGCATTTTCAATATAAAATGCTTTAAAACTTGTGCAGAGTAAATGTCAGCCAGCTAACACACACTAAAATACAATTGCCCTTAATAACAAAATTAAAGATGTTTCAGTAAAAATGTTAATTTCTCCTAGTTCATGGAAAGCCTTAAAAAAATTCCTCCTAGTTTAACTACCACATCCTAGGTATACCAAACTCACCCCTCTCTCCCCGCACCCCCATGCACACAGAAGAAAGCAGTTCAGCTCTGGAAAGATGATGACCTCCTAGTTCTAACGACCAGCCCCTGTAGGACATTGTCGGTCACAGTCTCAGGCAACTTACAGATTTTTTTTGTTTTAAAATCATGTAATGCTACTTTCCCTTAAACACCTATCTAAAATTTTTTTTTTCTGTTTCCTCCCTGTTCCCTGTGCAACTGTTACATGAGCCCAGAAATCACCAATACCCTACAATCAAATTCAACCCCAGTCCAAAGAAAGAGACTAAAGAGATATTTGATGCCTTGGTATTTTAAACGGCTGTTTTCTAAGATATTTATGACCCTCTTTGCATACTGGATTTATCTTTGGCCAGTTGTCTGAATCTCTGTGAAAGTTTCTTAAAACCTAAAATGTTGTCTTCGTTTCCCCTCTCCAAAGTCAGATTAATATGTGGCTCAGCTGCAAAAAAGAAATAAAACACAAGGACAAAAAAAGAAATAGAATACAAGGACAAATAAAATAAAGCAGGTCTGTAACAAAATGGCAAATAGCCCAAATGAGTAGACTGCAAAAAGATTCACTGTAACCAACCCATCGATTGGTGGAAAACTATCGTCACTGTCAATTGCTGCAAAATACTCAGCTCAATTACGTTAAACATACAAAATCTTAAGCCCCATAGACAGGAGGTGATAAAAAAAATGGAGCTGCAATCAGAGCACTGGATAAATTCATCCAGGAAGGAAGGAAGAAAGAAAGCCGATGATAATCCAAGAGATAAGGAAAAATAAATCCATGTGTAATGACTTTCTAGCACAGCTACAAAACCAGGAAGAAAAGCTGCATTTTAAATACACCTAATTTTTGTCAAAGTTGTGGGTGTAGATCTCCCCTGCTTCTGTTAAGATTACAAACCTACAACGGCTTAAGCCAGTAGCGTGGGTGCCACTGGCTCCCAGAACAAAAGCATCTCTCAGGACAAGCTTCTCCACTTTGTCTGGGACAACTGAATCCCTTCAGAGATGCAGTGATGATGGGACACACGAGTGCTAATCACCTGAACGTCTGCCAACTGCGTTACTGCTGATGGGAGAACTTGGGAGGGCAAAGACGTTTCAGCAGCTGAAGACTGTTGGTAGTTCACATGCCCACTGGGTCACCTTCTCCCTTCAGGTGGCCAGGGAAAATGAACGTGCATGAACAAGGGTCACAGGGCAGAAACATCGGGGCTATTACCTTCTGGTCACAACCGCGTTTCTAATATTGTGTCTTGGGAGCATCAGAAAAGCACAAGACTGCCTGGTACTTGGAAAATGTTGAATTCCTTATTCTCACTGTGCCTTCATCACAAAAGACGTATCCTATGCGCAGGAAGACTACCCTAGATACGGACACAAGGGGAGTGGAAAGAAAGTCATTATAGAACTTGCAGCTATGGGGAATGAGATCAGGATACCTGTAAGGATACCTCAGGGCCTGCCTAGAGGCGTAAGTGAAGGGTTTCCCTCTGCCATCCATCCACCCTTCTGAAAGGTGCCAGCTCTGGACTCGAAGCCCAAAAGTCAACCTACTGTTGCCCAAAGCCAACCTAGTCCTTTGGAAACACTCCCTGGGGGGTTACCAAAACATGCTCTGGATGTGCAGCTCCCATAGGTAAAACCAGGCAGAGCATCACCTTGATCCTACCTCTACGGGAACAGCAACCCTAGGGCTGTTTTTTCATTGTGCTTCACATTGTTCCCTCCAGCACTGAAATGGCTTGAACAGTAAAAGGAAAACAAGGAGAGTATTTAATGAGATCTAAGATCAGGCTTCTAGGTGCTAGAGTGATAAAAAAAAAAAAGATTAAAAGTAAGTATATATATAAAATAATATTACAAGTAAATATATATATACACATATAAACACAGTTCTGGTCTATAGTCCACAACAAACCCTGGCTGTTCAGTATTCTAGTTCCTTCAGCACGTGCTGGCCACAAAAATACCTCCCAAGCAACTCTGAGTTTTGAATAAGGTACATTTACCATTCTCCTCCCTAACCGCTTTGGAGTTAGGATTTGGGTATAAACAGAAGGGCAGCTGCCGGCTCTCTCCTGGGCCAGGGGAGCAGGTACTCAGCAGAGAGCCGCCAGATGCAGGCAATGCCCTGTCCCCAGCAGCCCCAGCCCCTTCGTCACCCTGGGGAAACCTAAAAGCCACTTCTCTCTGACTCCTCCTCAGCCTGCCGGCTGAACGCCTCTGCCCAAACTCCCAGGCTAAGCTGCCGTCAATTAATACACTCTTCTGAAATATTATACAAGACATCAGCTGTGTACGAATCCCCATTCACTTCCTGACCCCTGACTCCATGACCCAGCATGAACCCAGATGAAAGACCCGCTAATGAGTCACCTCTCGCCCTCCCTCTGAAGCTTTTACTGGGATTCTTGTGTCCCAGCTCATTTTCTTCCCATCTTTTGCCAGTATCAGAGGAAGACAAACAGAGGAAAAACAAACCCTGAGACTCTTAAAAATTATTAAGGGAAACAGAGTTTCCAGGAGCGACCCAAACCGATATAAAGCAGTATTTAATTGTGTGCTACCATAATTACACAGCAGAGCCATTCCCTGCAAAGAACATCAAACTCCGTTTAGGACTTCCAAGCTGTGCAGCTTATTGGCAAGGCTGCCCACAATGGGAGTTAAAAGCATCTGGTACATGGTGAAATTGGGTTGTTTTGTTATAATTCAGCAGCCCAACCCAAACACACAGAGAATACACTAAGAGACCTCCATTTAGCTGTCACCTACCCGCAGGCAGGATGCAAACACAGTTTAAGACCACAGCCTTCTGCAGTGGGCTATGAAGGAAAGTCTCCGACGCAGAAATCCTGAGCTAGCAGGACCCCCAACAACCTGCTCCTCTTGGGATACGTACTGCAAGGAGAGAGACCTTCAAATGTTAGGCTAGCGATAATTAGGAGAATAATGCCTTGCCAAATGCTTCTTTGGCCTCCATCAACCTTTCGGGGGTAAGCAGGAAGATGGGCAGAAAACAAGGGGATGAGGAGAGAGCTATGGCATGAACATGCCTCCACGCCAGGCTCCTCCCAAACCAGATGTCCCCCCCTGCACTGAGTATCCTACCTATATAGCCATCCAACTCCTTCTCCAAGCCTCATCCTCCCACAATACCCAAGGCAGAAGCTTCGAAATACACAGCACTCAAACTGCTGCCTGCTGACCTGTCTGCATGTAACATCTCAGCGTAAAAAACTACCTATACTGCCATCCCAAAGGTAGGATTTTTTTTTTGTGTACAAATCATACTCATGTCAAATACAGAGTACAAAAAGAAAGAAGTAAGAAAGAAAGAAGGAAATCAACAGGACAATACTGAAGTATCCCGCTGACCTTTCATGGTGCGGCAATGCAACATAATGCTCTGTTCCCAAATTATTATGTAGCTTTACACACGTGATCCTTCAAATAGCCCACAAAATTCTAGCATGACTCTGTCCCAATGTCCCAGAGGGATCATCTGGGTCTGGTTAGATCAAATACAAAATCAGGAGCACCAGCACTGCGAAGAGACGGGGGACTTACACTAGAATTGCTGAGAAGCAAGCTGTTCACTGACAAAGCATTTGTATACTGTGAATGTGTAAACGCACGTGAGCAGAAACACAGAAGATATGCTTGAACTGGTTTTGGGGGTTTTTTTTGGCATCTTGCACAATTCAACTTGGTATATTAATTATTAGTCCTGTTAGAAGACGTGATTCTGGGAGGAAATGCATTCAGAATTAGGCATGAAGGGAAAAACCAGGGTTGAGTCTAGGTAGAACGGAAGAGCAATCACCACATGTTGTTGATTCTGGGGGCCCTTTCATTTTCACCTTCCCCAGCTGGATTCCCAATTCACCGAAGACAGATCTTGTCTGAAACCTACCATCTTCCCTCTGCAGGCAGCCGCCTCTGCACCCAATCCTCCTACTGTTGGCTCTACCCAAGCCATAATGAGGAGCTATAGCTGCAATTCAGTAAGATTCATTTAAAGACAGCAGAGCTCTCACAGATCCTGAAGCGCCTAAAATCTACATTCTCTATTACTTGTAACCAATGATTTACAGATTCACTGTCTTCACTTTACTGATTCTGCAGCAACACGATAGCTTTCAGAAGGCTTGTGCGCAGTGATTTATTTTAGGTATGCTCGAACACTGCCACAGCTATATTTTTCAGAACAGCCATTACCTCATAACCTAACACATATTATCATGGCAAGACATCAATGAGCACCAGCTTAATTAAAGACACTCAAAACTAGCAAAGGCGCAAACAACAAGATTAATCATCTGTCCTTATGAAAACAAGGATGCTTGCCAAAGCAGATACAATAGCACTGTAAAGAACATACAAATTCTCCACCTTTATGTCCTTTTCAACAGTAAAACCCACACCATAATAGCCTTTGTCTGATCAACATTAATCTAACACATTCTTCATGGGTTGTTTCTGCCTGACAGACTCTGTGCATTGTAAAGCGATGAATATTTAGGTCTGTCCATAAGCAACATTGCTGCTTAAAAGTCACATCCTAAGGATAGCTATTCCTAAGAAAAGAAATGAAGAATCAACACTTAAACTGAGGACACTACTTGAGTAAGTCACACTGCAAGACCAGTTTTTAAAGTATCAAATTCCATAATGTTGTATTTCAGAGCAGCCAAAGTTCTGGAATTAACCAGGAAACTCACTTGCAAGTCAAGGCTATATGCAGTAGATACCATAGCCCATGGAAACACATATATGCACTACTAAGTCATCTGAAAAAAAGACTTTAATTCTAGCCTGCAATTAAAACTGCTGCCTTTTCCTGTTTGTTTTCTTTTATTTCATTTGCGGTATTTCTTAGGTTACCTACAGCCTGACCTCATATCCCTGTCTTGCCTCCAGATGCACAGGTGCTATCTGGGAAAACATATTCTGCAATCCCCCATCTTAACATCAGGCTTAGAAGAGATCTGAACAGGCACTTAATAAATCTCATTGCTAAAAAAATGTATCCTAGACACTGTGAATTGCCTGGATAAAGTTCTTTTGATGGAAGAAAGAAAGTCCCCTGTGTGAGCAGGACATAAAGACCAAACCAGACAAGCAAAAGCTAGCATGAGGCATTTCATGCATGAGATATGAATGCTGGCACAGGTGGTGGCAATCAGTGTGTTTACTGGTGCATACTTTGGATTTAGTTCTGGCCACATTTGCTACAAATTCCCTTGGGATCAGGCGCTTTTCCCACCATCCTATTACATACCCATGAGTCAATGCCCTCCTTTCCCTGACCATGCACTGCTAAAGCCCAAGCCAATTCATATGGTTCAGAGAAGTAAAATATTGGATAGCTTAGATATCCAGTACTGGGTATACTTTTGGATATCTGTGATAACGCAAGACAGTCCAGGGCCGTAATTTTAAATATTATTACATCCACAGGGATTAATGCCTTCTTGCCTGTTAGTTCACGCACAGTCAGTTTTAATACCAAAGACATTTGAGTACAAAAAGACGACTGACTTAAAATATTGCATTTGCTTATGCTTTACTTAAAAACCTACTTGCAATAATGGAGACACATTTCAAAAACAGGACAACAAGATCTACTATTAGGGTAAAGGAAGATCTTACCGTCCAGCAGAACTGCTTCAACATGCCTGTGAGCTTGTGGGCCTGGGGCTCGCAAGAGAGACCTCAGTTCTTCCCTGCTCTTCTTGCTAGGGGCAGATCCTGGAGCCAACCAGCATAATTGCTTTGGGAAAAGCAAACTACCTCCTTTTTCCCTCTGTCCCTGCCACAGTGACTGGGCACAGCATCTTCCTGTTACCGGGCACTGGGTTGATAGGTGGTAGCAGAGGATTAGATAATTTTCTTCTCTCTGTTGAGGTCCCTTGCTCAGCATAGCATACTGTAATTGGCACATTCCCAGCCTAAGATTGCTCTCTCCCGGTACAGATCTCTATTAAAAATGTAAATGTTTTCAGAAACCAGTTTACTCCATTCAGAACATTTAGTTCGTATGATCCACAGGGTGAAAGATCAGCTATGAACCAAACACGATGGTACAGCTTATCACAGGTACACATACAAAGACTAATCATGGTTTAGAGGGTGACATTTAAGACATCGGATCTCCGCGAGGAACCCTCACTTCTCCCTACTCCCAGTAAGCAAGTATTATGGGGATCCTCATAACACTGGCAACGTTTGGTTGTGTAGCCATATCATTTGCTCACTGTTAAGGTATGGTGGTACAGTAGTGTCCAATACTTAGAGAAGCTTGCCAAGAAGCCTCCTCACCTGTTTTCACAACAGCACGCAGCAGTCGCCCTAAGGAACTTTTCATTGACTTGGCAAATGCAGCCAACATCTGCAGGCTGGGGAACTGCCTTTCCCGGGACCAATACTTCCCCAAGAGCGTACACTGCAATCGGCAGAGGCCGGAGGCTCAGAAAGCACCTCCCCTACTCTCTACTGCAAACAGCCTCTTCCAGGGGCACTGTCCCCACTCACTCAGGGAACACACGCTGCTCTGCCATGCCAGAAACAGCTGGATGTGAAGACCTGAAAGGGTCCCAAATTTATGGCCTTTTATATTCTTATATTCCCCACATACTGCCAAAGTGCTGGGTTATCAGATGTACAGAAATAATGCTTATTCTGGTAATCTGAGTAGTCTCCCATGTTGTAAATTACTTAATTATTAGAGCACTGAATTTTTCTGGGTGCCAACTAGTTGGTTGGCCAGCAAATTCCCAGTACTGAGACATCAGTTTTCAATCAGTTTGGGGGGGGAAAAAACCTCCAAGAAATCTGGACAATATCCTTAATAACACGCTTCAACTTTTGGTCAGCCCTGAAGTGGTCAGGCAGTTGGACTAGATGATCGTTACAAGTCCCTTCCAACTGAAATATTTTATCCTATTCTAAAAGCAGATTCATCAACACACCAAAAGTGAGGAAAGCTGCAAGAGCACTCTGCTAGACTTGGTCTACTGATATTTTATATTATCAGACCAATAAAAAGCATCTCATACTTTGTTCAGCTCTGGGGCCCCCAACATACGAAGGATATGGACCTGTTGAGGTGAGTCCAGAGGAGGGCCATGAAGGTGATCAGAGGGATAGAACACCTCTCCTATGAAGACAGGCTGAGAGAGCTGACGTTGTTCAGCCGGGAGAAGAGAAGGCTCTGGGGAGACCTTGTAGCAGCCTTCCAGTACCTGAAGGGGGGCTACAAGAAAGCTGGAGAGGGACTTTTTACAAGGGTGTGTAGTGATAGGACAAGGGGTGATGGCTTTAAACTGAAAGAGGGTAGATTTAGATCAGATACAAGGAAGAAATTCTTCACTATGAGGGTGGTGAGGCACTGGAACAGGTTGCCCAGAGAAGCTGTGGACGCCCTATCCCTGGAAGTGTTCAAGGCCAGGTTGGATGGGGCTTTGAGAAACCTGGTCTAGTGGAAGGTGTCCCTGCCCATGTCAAGGGGGTTGGACTAGATGATCTTTAAGGTCCCTTCCAACCCAAACCACTTTATGATTCTATGATAGTGACAAATCTGGCCAACAAAGTGCAATTTAGAGGGCTGCTTTAAGACCAGCATTATTAGAAGGCAGCACAAGACCCAAATTTCACGTTTACGTACTTGGTGAGGTCCCCTGCCTTGGTTCACCCATGTCAGTGCTGTGTTCACTATCTACGTACAGCTGTGCCATGCCAGAAGAACCAGGGACAGCAGCAGCAGCTCAGGCAGATGCAAGAGCAGGCAGCCCTCTGAAAGCACACTGATTGCTGTACCAAATAACTCCAGTGATGATTCCTGACATGTTCAATCTCTCCCCAGCACACCCAAAAGAGATGTTGCATTCACATTATGCAATGAAGAAGGGAAGATGTTGGCTGACCTACCCCTAATGTCACAGTTGACCCACTTCAAATGTCTCTTGAGCCCTTGACCTGATCTAATCTACAGTGCATATAAGAAAACAAATAGATAAAGCAATCATTAATAATATAGTTGCAACCCATCTTCTGGTAGAGATGATTGAGAACAGGTTCACACCCTAACCTTATGGGAAGTCTGGAGGATCTGAGTTACCCAGCTCTTCCCATCACAAACAAATTGTTAACACAAACGTTAAGCTGCCTATGGTGAATTTATATACCCTGTACATTACTTCAGATGGGGGCCTATACACATAGGGGGTGGGGGCAAAAGTCTACAAATGACAGTGAAGTCCCAGGAGGGGTAGTTTGTCAGCAAACCTCCCTCCTCCGCTTCCAAGGCTCAGCAGAAGCAGGGATGGCTTCCACAATCCCCCATTTGATGATGGACCTCTCCCTTGTCAAAAGGGATTGCCATCAGCTTTACTAACAAAGCATTTAGAAGGGTGTAAGACACCACTCAACATTTCCAAATCTTCCCAGCAGTCAAAGCTGGCTGCCCAAGCTGCCTGTCTCCAAACATCTGGGAAGCACAGGAGCAAATCACAGCACCAGACCTGAAAAACACCTGGCACGGGAACCTGAGCCGACACAGTGGTCCGTCTTCTCAAAGCTGAGGTGCCGTACCCTGACTTAGTCTGAATGATTTTGAGGGTCTGGCGGGAGCAGCGTTGTGGTTACAACTGTAGCTACGCTAAGTACAACCTGAGGCAGAATAATAGACCTTTGGATGGCAAATGCCATGACTATAGATGAAAAAAATTATTTAGCTGTTCTTTAGCTGAGACCCTTCTTTCGTCTGGCATTTTTTCTTGTTGGTGTTTCATTTGTTTATATACATGCACTTTTTAGATGGTTTTAGGAAGAAAAAACACTGAGCCAATGCAGAAATGGATATATTTGATATTTAAGGCTTTGCCTATCTGCCTGGAACAAATCAATCACATTACCATTTCCCTAGGGTGAGCAGGCATAAGGATAAAACCTATGCAGATGTAAGCTGACAAAGATTTTCTGTTTTTCTGGTCTCCCCCTTCCTTTCTCTTCTCAAAATCACTGCACTTCCACTGGCACCCTTTAGAGACAAGGGCCCCAAGACTTTGTTCAGAGTTGCACTACTGCCTAGTCCTCCATCAGTCGGAGGATCTTTCTTGATAACACAAAACAAAGCACTTTGTCATCTGACTCAGGGGCAATTTTAAAGCTCTGCAATGAATTGCAAGGAACTTGCAGCTTGTTAGCAATGAATTAAGTTGATGAAAGGTTACAAGGAACCAAGGACCATTTTTACAGAGCATCTTCAGACAGTTTTTCCAGGCCATCAGCACTCTTTCGCTAACCAACAAACACATCTTGCACTCTCTTAGAAAGTCAACTGCCTGTTTCCCCATAAAAAACCCCAAAGTATTGCCTAATGAAACACACAAAGAGTCCTTCTCATGCTAAGGGAACACATTTCAGGATTCTGCTCACATGTTTTACTTGGGGATGCTTTGATGTAATAGCATGGGAGAGAAATTTTGAAGGATTTACAGATCAATCAGCCAGAGCAAGGATGTGGGTTAGGACTGCTAGAAGCACGCTCCTCTGGGATACTATCTTCAGCTCAACTTACTGCAGATGAAATGAAACACACTTTGGGAATGCAAATGAATTAAGATGTCACAAAGAGTAATTCAATGTGGACCAGCAGGGTTTTAAATTTGGTTAGTTACCTACAAGATCTTTATTTAACTGTAAACCTGGTACAATACCTAGCATGATCACTGATTTGGACTTCATTTTACTGCTGTTTTAAAAATTAGGCTTGATAACTTATCCTAACAGGTTTTCGGGTCACATCTATATTATATATACGTATATCTCTATGCACTTGCACACTTACGCATGCTCTGTAACAGATCTGCAGAACAGTGGGATCTTTCATACACATAAAAACAAGGGTAAGATTTTCATTCATATCACCAGTGTGGAAGAGATAAGTGGAACAAGACAGCTAATTAGTCATTCTCCATTTCAGTCCTCAATAACCACAAAGAGAGCTTGTTTTTTTTACTGCAGGCATTGTCTTAAATCAAACAATTTGTAGATCAGAAAAATAGGTTCTCTTCCTGAAGGCACATAAGCAAGTATTTTGATATAAAAGATGAAACAGCATTAGAAATTAACTGTAACACTTCTTCCCTTCCTTAGCCACTAGAGTATGTCCATTAGGATGAATTGCTAATATATAACTATATTATCCAGACTGACAAATTTTGCGCAGTCTGCTGTTTCGGTACTACAGAGCGCAAGCCATTAATAGCTGACTGCCTCATTCAAATGAAACAAAACAATTATCAGCTGTAACTTACACAATTAATACTACTGCTGCCAGCATTTTCAGCAGAGATTTGGTTCTTTTATAGCTCATTTGAAGTCTTTAGGGGACGTGTTATTAGTACATCTGTCCTGCTGTAAACATAATTATCATGCAAAATTCCATTTATCATGCTGATCAGGAAGCACTTTCTATCAGCCTTTCAGCTCGGGAACACGGATAAACAGGCAAGGGAATTTGACCACCCCAGCTAGCCGGGACCGTGCTCCTCACCAGGAGCATTCCTGTTGCTTTCCAGCCGAGCCCATGGCAATCTTCTGAATAGGTGAGGCGTGTGCTAACCTCCAAGCTTGGGGTATGCCGTATTTGAGCTTGGGGTACATCATATTTGACACTGCTTGTTTGTCTCATTAGTTGATTTTATGTTCTCCCGTAATTCTCTGCTCCTCGCTCCTCTCCAAGACTAAGGAAATGCCTTGTAGGTGTCCAGGCTAATGGAGCTGCCGCAGAGGGAGCAGGCAGCAACCGGTTCAGCAGGATCATGACCCTTTATCAGTACCATAAATCATGTCAATGTCATAGACAACAGGCAATACCTACTTCAACGCAGCATCACTTTTAATACACAAAAATGGGCTTGGGCCAGGTGTAAACAGACATCACTTAAACAGATGCCAATCCACACTATACCGAATTTTGTCTAAGATGGGTATGAGGTTTTAAAAAGTGAACACCATTAAGACTTATCAAACTCTGGTACCGTACATGCAGAATAGTCCACAGCTGGAGGCTTGATGTGCAGAGAAACTGTCCTCGTGGACAACTTAACCTTCAGAGACATACAGACCATCCTGACACCAAAATAAGATTAAATGAGGTAAAGGTCAGCCCCCAAGTAGACCTCCTGCAAACTACGGCTTCATAATTGGTTTAAACCAGCCTCATTTATGCTAATAAACTTATGCTGTGACCAAAAGGCACCGTGCTGCTTCAGCCATCTACCCACTCCCTGCATCATGCCAGCAGAAGGGCTCCTGCAGCCGCCCAAGTAAGGGAATCGATCCCACTAACAAGTGCGCAAGTGAAAAAACCCAATTAGTGATCAGCTCTTACTGGGGTTTGTGAGGGAGGAAAAGACCTGCTGTCCTCAATGGGATGAGCCCAAAACAATCCTCAAGTCACAGCAACAGACTTGCAGTTCCTGCATGCCTGTCAGCTGCTCCCGTAGCTCCCATCTGTCCCCCAAGCCTTTCTCCATCGCAGCTACAGGTCTCACCTTCAACTCAGCCAGTTAGCAGGCATCTAAAACAGTCACAGGGAACAGGTTTAGGCTGGACTCCTTCAAGCTCAACAGATACAGATGCCAAATAGGCCTGTGGCCAATACTGACCAGATTCAGCCTTTAGGTACCCGATAGCACGACTCCAGCACAGTTGATGCTTTTCTGCTTGATGCAAAGGAAAGAAAGCAACACAACGGCAGCAGAATGAGAACCTAATAATTTTTCTTTATCGGTTCAAACATTCTTTTTTTTTTCTGGTGTTTAAAAACTGCCTGGCAGGACGTAAGGGACTTGCAGGATGCCCCATGGTTGATGGAATCACGCTCCTGCAGCGAAGGGCGGAGGAGGAGGAGACCAATTCCTGATGATATCAGAAAGCAAATGTTGTTTCAAAGATAAATTATTTTACTGCCGATAAATATGTAATAAACTGTTATATATAACAGTATATAAACTGAAATTTTTTTTTAAATGTGGGAGAAATTCATAAATCTAAACCAAGACAACTGCTATTGCAGGCTGACATTGGTACATGCAGAACAACTGCATGCCCACAGAAACTACTAAATTCACTACGTTAATACATTGACCCATTATGGATTGTATTTTAGGCAACTTATTCCCAGATCACTCTGATGTTTCATTTAATTTTGTTAAGACAGGGTGACTGTGAGAAATGAGCTAGCACAGTGGTTCAATCAATTGTCCTCTTTAAATTCAAGAACCGTGCATATCCAGACTGCTTAATTTCTCCCATACATCTGCATTTGCACATCTTTCTTCTCTGAAGAGCTTTCAAAAGCTCAAGTTTTAATCAGAGGACTATTTTTGATCCTAATTTTCCAAGCTGCAGTAAAGCTGCTTCATGACCTAATCTGATGGCAAATGTACCATCATTATACAGTGGTTTCAAGCCAGTTGTACAATAACTAGTCATAATGTTTCTTATTTTTAATCACCGATACAGCAGGTGCCTTGCGTACAATTAGAGCTATCCGTCTGCAAACATTGCTTTAACTGAGGTCAGCAAATGACTTGTTGAAGCCAGCGCTGCGTGGTGTGAATAAAATATATTGCAGAACAGCATCTGACCATGATCCAGCACTGTGCCCTTGCAGCCAAGAAGGCCAACGGGATCCTGGGGTGCATCAAAAGGAGTGTGGCCAGCAGGTCAAGGGAGGTTATCCTCCCCCTCTGCTCTGCCCTAGTGAGGCCACATCTGGAGTACTGTGTCCAGTTCGGGGCTCCCCAGTTCAAGAAGGACAGGGAACTGCTGGAGCAGGTCCAGCGGGGAGCCGCAAAGATGATCGGGGGACTGGAGCACCTCTCTTATGAGGAAAGGCTGAGAGACCTGGGTCTGTTCAGCCTGGAGAGGAGAAGGCTGAGGGGGATCTTGTCAATATTCATAAATATCTGAAGGGTGGGTGTCAAGAGGATGGGGCCAGACTCTTCTCAGTGGTGCCCAACGACAGGACAAGGGGCAATGGGCACAAATTGGAAGACAGGAAGTTCCAGCTGAACATGAGAAAAAACTTCTTTACTGTGAGGGTGACAGAGCACTGGAACAGGCTGCCCAGAGAGGTTGTGGTGTCTCCTTCTCTGGAAATATTCAAAACCCACCTGGACGCCGTCCTGTGCACCCTGCCCTAGGTGAACCTGCTCAAGCAGGGGGGTTGGACGAGATGATCTCCAGAGGTCCCTGCCAACCCCAACCATTCTGTGATTCTGCGATCTGAACACCAACCCCCTCGGCGGCACCCCAGTGCACCAACGCTGCGAGCAAAGGCAGACCTGCTTTCCCTTTCACCGAGCTCAGACTTTCGCTAACAGAGATGAGCAGGCCAAAGAGACACGCTTCAGTTCGTAACAGCAAAGATAACGGACAACACAGCTCTAAGGGCAAAATCTTCAGGCTGAAAATGCCAAGCAGCTCCAGCGATCAGGAGCACGGACTACAACACTGGAGGGCAGAGGCTCCTGCTAGTCGTTGGGTGGAGGGGTTTGACTCGATTACAAAAAGAAAACCATTTCTGTTTTCATTTTAGCCACTATTCTCAGCAAAATGAAAACAATCTCAGATTTTGTGGGGAACAGAGCATTTTGATCTGCCTGAAGCCAATGTTTCACTTTGAAACTTTTTTTTTCTTATTATATATATACACATATATATTCATCTGCATATATGACATAAAAGACTTATAAAAAAAAAAACACCTTTTCCCACTGTTTGAACATGTCACCTTTCTGAAGAATTTTGCTTTCTGAAAAAAAGCTTAGAGTTTCCTCTGGTTTGGCTTAACAGCGTTAAAGGTTGTGTTTCCAGGCAGACGGAAAATCTGGCTTACCCACAGCTTCCCGCCTCTTCTCCACATTGAACAGTTCGCTATTGAGACCACAAGAAAGATGGCAACCACCGCTAAAACTTTAATCCCCCCTCCAAAGTCGAAATCTTTGTATAGCAAATATAACGAGCTTTCTCAGTGACCATACTGCAACAACGTTGAACAGGATTGCATAAGCAAAGTTATATTTAAATCCACTGAAAATGCAACCCAATTCTCCCAGAGCATGCTCTGGCTATAATTAATGACATATTTCATTAGTATTCACTTATCCGATTTTTTTTTTCTTATAGGTTTGTGCCCCACTAACATAAGGACAGCGGAGAAGAAATCTCTTCTATTAAAGAAGCTCTGTTAGGCATTACAGATAACATACGAAGCGTGGCCATGCTGTTCTCTATTCTCTATTACCCCTCGATTTTATTCTCTAGAAGCTCTTTCAGCAGCTATTTCCAGGCTGTAAGGAGGTATTCTGCCATTGTTGTCAGGCAAGCCAGCAGAGGACGGAAAAAGGAAAAAAAAAAGTGAATTTCAAAGTATATTGCAGTGGTCCAAACACTTAGAGGTGGCGAGGTTTCTCTCCTCCTGCCCATCTGGCCACGGTGTGATGCTGTACCAAGGCATCACTAAAACAACATATTTATGCTGTATTACCGTGTATTTCCTGAACTGTCCCTCCTCTCTCATGAGGAGTCACTTTGAATTTAGTTCTCCTGGTTATTTGCCCCAAGCATTTGAAAAAAGAGTGAGGAGACCAACCTGATGGTCGTTTGAACAACCTGCTTAGTTTCATTTGCAGGCAACCAGCGTGCACGTCGCTTCACACACCCCAAAACCACAAGTTTTCAAGTTAAAGGATGGCAATTTTCTGAGCAAGTCAGAGCACCGGCTCTCTGAAACTGGAAACGCCAAATTACCCACCCTATTCTTAAACGAGAACAGTCAAGAGACACTTTTTCACGTCAATGAAATTGAAGTTTCCCGAGGCAACACAAAGGCTGACACCCCAAAAGACTGCCTCTTCAGGGCAGGCCTCAGGAACGCTGCTTCCAGCTCTGTACTTAAGGCGAATGTCAGAAAAATTACATGAAGTCGTATCCCCCAACCAGTCTCCCAATCCACATCTCACTACAAAATAAGTCTTGAGCCCAAATCTCCGCAGTATTGTTGAGATCCTCCCAGCCACAGGGGAGGGACAGGGAAGCGAAGAGGAAAGTGGGAGGAAGAAAGGAAATGGCTGCTTCCCCTTCCCAACCTTGTATTTCCCCTGAAAGTTTCGCTCTCCCCTTTACACATAAAAACAGGAGCTACTTTCTTTTCCTCTGTCCTGGAAAAAGATGGACAAAAAAGCTCTACCCTCCTTTACTCTTGCAAACATCCCACCCCGTCCCCGCCAGGTTTGCTGGGGAGCTGGAGCCCTGGAGCAGCCACTTTCGCTGGGCTGCAGAGTCCTGTGGAGAGACGACCTTCAGTCCGAGCGTTTCTTATTTTCAATTCCCATTTGAAGCCCAGTGAACTACTTCACAGCATAACTAAATGCCCATTAAACTTTTCACAGAATCAAGCCTTTAATTTTAAAAATATTTATCTTGATCTCTGGAAGACACTCATTTTAAGGTCTCAGTGCGCAGGCAAATGATTTGACAGACCATACATACATTAAAAAATCACAAACTGAAAGGAAACTCAGTAATACCAACCTCCCGAGCTACTACAGCCAATAGCCCTGTGCAGTTCCTCAGGGACTGGGGAGCTGGCCATGGCATCGCCTGATTTCATGAATATTCCGGAGGAGATATGACCTTATTTCAATTCACAGACTATAACAATTGGAGAAAAAAATCTTAAAAATAAGGGTCACAAGTACAAGGGGCAGCTCTGTATGCCATCCCAACATTACGCACTGTGACAATTTTGCAGCGCCACTTCTTGGTTTTCAAGGTACTTTTACTATTGCCAGTAATTCTGGTATTGTCAAAAATCGTTAAGTCATCCAAACCCAGGTATTTTAATCGGACACTTCAGGGCTGGCTTCATACCCCAAAGACAGGATTGAGGGCAGCAGTCAGCCCCGCAGCCACCGTAACCCAAGCGAGTGGCTGCTGTTGGGACTAGTTTCAGCAAGAGCCGGCGATGAGCTACTCGCAGGAACCACCCCCGGTGAGACCATAAAACACCATTACAAAACCCATATTCGTGCAAAATGGGTAATTTTGAAAAAGCTCCGAGCTGGATTTGAACATCTCAGTGCAGCAGGAGATGACACCCTGTCTTGTGACAGGTTAACAACCTGTCGGGGATCTAGCACGCCCCAGAGCAGCCGGCTGGTTTTGCCGAGACAGGCGATGGTGCCACTGGGTCACATCCACAGGTGACAAGCATTTTCAAAACTGGAGGCAATTGCCTTGCAGGGAAAAAAAAAGTAATAATAAAAAAATAAAATCAGAAGTCCCTCCTGACTGATTTCAGTATGACAAATTTCTGGACAAAGAGGGCCCCCACATCCAGACCCCTCCCACAAATACAGCTGGAGGGATGAGGATGCGACAAGGAAGTTAGACAGTCAAAAGGACACATGGTTACCCTTGCATTTCTCTACACCTCTTCCCATAAACTCAGGAACCGCATTGCTGATGGTCAGGGTGTGTTGGCTTGTTTTCCAGTTTCACATCTACCTTACCCTGGCTCCTGTTACGGGAGATGTCAGCGCAGAGGCAATTCACCAGGCAGTCCTACTCCCGGGGGACACTTCGGTACTGAGGTGCCCAAGCTGCCCCAACCCATCTGTGCTGTACCCACATCTGCCTCAGAAGCTGCATCTTCCCATGACCAGCAGTCCCAAGGCAAACGCTAAAAGCAACTTTGTGATGGGGACGGTTGTTACCACTTCCATGGTGGTATTTGGCATTTTTCGGAGAGCCTTATCTCCATGAAAAAATATATGCAAGGACTTTACATGTGCATGCAATGCCTCCAGTATTCATTGCTGATTCTCCGAAAGCAGAACGCACGAGAGACCTGTGACTCTGTATTATCCGTTTAAACAACAAATACAAAGCTAAAACATATTAAAAATTTATGAATGTCGGTGAATCCTTAAAGAGTCTTATTTTTGCCTTCTGGTATGTAGGTCTTTAAGGCTGCATCTTTTTGAAGCTTTTTTTTGATCTTGAAAGTTAGGAACTTTGTCAAAAAGACAGAATACAAGGAGATTAGGCTGAGCATCTCCACCCCATCCCAGTAGTCCACAAACTTTAAAAAGCCTCTATCATATATTGCAAGACTTTGAAGTTGGCGATACTGGAATAAATTCCTCTGCAACAAAGATGGAGAGGAGACATGGGGTCCTTTATTGGATCATGTGATTTAGAAATGTTACTAGTGTTTCCAACCGTCATGAAAAAACATACTGAAAATCTTAAAAACGGCTACTAAAAATCTTAAAAACCAGTAAGCCGCAGCTCACTATCCGTCGTTTGCTCCTCCGTTTCCCCAAGCCAGGAGTGTGCATGTGATGTGCATGCATATGCTACCTTTCAAACGTGATTACTGAGTTCTGCTGAAGGCACTTGCATACGCAGGAAGAAAAGAAAAAAGTTTCAGTCCCTGAAAACAGATGCAGTGGATCTGGCTCTCCTACTCCATTCAATCTAAAAAGCTATGTATTTCTGAAAGCTGAAAAACCTAAATGTGGGGTTATAAGAGAGCAGAGTCAGACCTGTGTGTAGCTTAAATCAGCAGCTAATTCAGCTAAAGGTGATACTTTGGGTTGTGAAATAAAATGTTGGACTTCTGAGCACGTTTGCTTTGGCCAGCCTCTGCTTTGGGGCCAGTAATCCCTTTAATTGCCCCAAATCACCTAAAGGCACCTCCAGGCAGAAAAGTCTTTGCTCTATAAGCAACGTCAAATAGACAACAAAAAACTTAAAACAGAAACCCAGCTGGAAAAAATTGTGACAGCAGCTCATCACATCTCCTTTAAAGACTGAGCATATAAAGGAGAATAAAAAGTGTGAGATGCCTTGAAAAAAATCTTAGTGCTCAGTATTCTCTTACGTTGCTGTAAGTTATATTCAGCTTTTAATATTACAAGAACTAAATATATGCATTCATTTACAGAAACATCCCAAAGGTGACCACTGAAAGCCCATTCTCTCCAAGATTTTAAAATATACCAGACTAATAACTGGAAAAAAAATCACTAATACCAATATTTTGATCCAATCCTGCAAAACCTCATGCACTTCCATATTCTAAACAAAGGTACTAACTGCATGACTAATGATGCACTTCTGCAGAAACCTCAGCTGATGGGGCTCGTGCTCAAATGAAACTACAAAACTGCTCATTTTGACTGTGTAAGGCAATGACTTTATAAGCTGAAGGCAGCAAGTTACCTGGGAGAGTAAGACTGAACACATCTGCAAGTGTTTGCAGGATCCGGCTCTGTTTGTATACAGCCCTTTTTCAATGACAAAAGCTAATTTAGAAATACTTGTTTCAAACTAATCACCTCTTTCAAAAGATGCGACTAAATATAATGCAAGAGAAGACTTACTTTAGAACAGCCCTGGGGGGTGTGAAACCATACAAAAATCTAAGTTTTAAAAAAGTAATTAAGACATATTTAGATGGCATAGACATTAAATGCAGATGTAACAACTCCAATACAGATTTTAAATTATTTTCATGTGAAACATCTAACCTTATAATATGACCCATCTTAGATCATCTGACTTGTGTGTCTGTCTGCACATTCAGCGTCACAGCCCCAAGTTGAATAAACACGGACAGAGAAGAAAGAGATTCTTGTTTCCTGGTAAAGCTTCTTGCATTAAAGAACTGAAAGCAGGGCAAAAGGCCCATTCAAAAATGTGTCACAAAACACTTCACCGCAGACCTAGGAGCTTTGCTGCGAGAGGGGAAACAAAAAAAAAAGGGATTTTGAACAACAATATTGCCTAATGGGATTATGTATACACAACAGTTTCCCATTTACAATACCCTACCGGGGAGTTGAACAAGTTCTACCTGTGCCAGTACCAGTTACATCATTTTATGACAGATATTAAGCAAACAGTGTATAGACCGCAAAGCTGCTAGCAAAAATACTTAAATCTTCCAAGGAGGATATCAGACAGGCAATTAAAGAAACAATATTCCTCCCCAAAACAATACATTTTATTATCTGTAAATACACATCTCTGTCTCTTGGCTTGAAGTAGGAGCTCAGGAAACATACACTTTTGCAGCATATTTTTCGTAACTTAAAGCTTTCAAATTATATATAAAGTAGTATCTGAGTAAGTAAGTAAAACACAGAAAATAGTATCCTGATGACAATACTACAACGTATGAATACAAAATGTTTAGCATCCTTTTGAACTTGCTTGCATACAAAAATTTCTCTGTGTTTATACTAGCCAGAAGGGTACAGAGAAAGAGGCCCTAGAACTGAGTATTTCCCCTTCCGAATTCCTTCCCTTGTTTTTTTATATTTGAACTAATTTTGCACCTAACCAGAACAAGCATACCATGCTTTGAAGGTTTTTAAGGGGAAAAAAAAAAAAATTTGAAAACCAAATTTGGAAATAAAACCACCGCAGTTCTAGACCAGAAAAAAACCCTGTGTTTTATCAACTGGAAAAACTTCTCCCTGCACCTCATAAAGAATAAATACAGCTATCAATACAGAATAAACACCCCTGCTTGTATTAATAAGGACAAATATAATGTGGACATACATCTATTGTTTGAAGTAAAGCACATATAAAGCCTTTACAGTGACAGCTCCAGCCAGCCCACCATGCTCCAACAGGCGCTATGCAGCCTCGCAGACTGCAAGAACAACGTCGACAAGAGAAGAAGGCATGGTCAAGTAAGCCGTGTGCCGCGGTGAAGCCTTCCAGAGCAAGAAGGTGTAAGGAGGCGGTGGGGAGGGGAGCGGACCAGAGCAGGGGTTTGCAGCCCATGCTCAGACTCTCCCACAGGCGCTGTCGCGGGGCAGCCGGCAGCGCTCCCGGCAACGGTAATCGGGATACTCGATCCCGACAGTGGGAAACCATCTGTACAAGTTCAACAAGTAAAATGGGAGATGCAAGCGCTAACAGAGCGGCATTCAGTTACCTGTGACAGAGCTACAAAGAGAACTGGGAAGATTTCCTCTCTCGAGCAGGATCTGTTAGCCGCTCTTTGGAAAACAGGAGACTTAGACGCCTTTACTTTTCCTTTAGAAACAGCAGCACCTTACAAAGAATCCGTCCAGCGAAGTAACCAAAACCGCACTTCTGCCGCTGCCTCTCCTACCGGCCAAGCACCCGCAGCATTCTCCCTCCTCCCCGCAGGTCTCTGCAGAGGAGGAAGTTTGAACTAAGTGTCACCGTACGAGGCCCGTGGCCCTCAGAGCAGCAGAAAAAAACCAAATTATACAAAACTTGTATTGTATATTCTGTCATCCTTTGCCTCCTCAGACCTGAACAATAATGAGCTTGTCTAATGTGGAGGGGAGAAGGGAATAGCTTTGTGCTTGGATGGGTAGGGGCAGATAGATGCATAGATGGACTTGCCAAACGCTGCCTGCATCTGGCTGGGAAAGGGGAGAAGCACAAACACGCGCGTGAGGAGCTGCAGACGGTGGGACGGAGGAGGAGCGCAACCCTCGACCTCTGTGCAAAAGCCCAGTGTGCTTCCCCCCTTGCAAATCTCGGGTGGGAACCGACATGAAGGCTCATTTGGCAGCTACTTACATAGAGGTCACAGGCAAAATTTTGCCTTGTTGCTTCCACCGGAGAGTGAATTAGCTATACTTTGTATAAAAGTCTGGGGGGGGGGGGGTTCTTTCTTTTAATTAAACGAACGAACCCTCCTCCCCAGCCCTCAGGAACAGAAACCACTACTTCCTCAGCCGCTGCATGTTCACTTCTAAAAACAGCACGGGACAAGGGTAAAACCGTCCTGGGTATGACATTAGACCTCTGTGTTGATCGAGCTCACAAACTGCCATCAACATGTGATGCAGAATTTTGAAATTTTGGTTTTCCTGTTTCACCTTTTCCAATAAACAGACGGGAAAGACATCTGTTAATGTGAATAACCGTAATAAAAAAAAAAAAAAAAAAATCCATTTTCACAGAAGTTATCACATTACAAAACGAAGATTTAGGAAGCTCACAACTGACCAGTAAAAAGAAAACAGATGCCCACTGCTCTGATTCAACAAACAAAAAAAATACATTTTCCCTACAAAATCTTTTTAAAACCCCCAGTGGTAAGAGGGAAGTCAGTAATTCCCAGTGGAAATGACTAGGTGAAAAGCATCTGAATTCATATGGTCAAACAAAAAGTGTATTAACCCAAGTGGAAGGAAGAGTGTGAGAAATTTAAATTAGCTCAATATGAGTCCCTTTGTCCTAGAACAGGGAACTGAGACTCTATGGGCATATCTCCACCGTGTTTGACTTTGGATCAGAAGCACACTTTTGAAGTGAGTCTCCCGACCATGCCCACTTACGACATGCTCTTCTTTGCAGCATGGAGCAGCCCCGGAGCATGAAGGCTTCCCCACCGACGGCGGGAAGCCAGGTGACACACTGCAGGAGCACAGCACCCATCCTCCAACTACTGCTGAGTGTCCAGTCCACAGGTCCAGGCTAGAGCTGGTCTGAACGTCCGTAGCATGGACATCTGGTCGTCAGCACCAAGCTCCTGGCTCTACTGACCCGCTCCTGCTGGGCCATGCTGCTTCTTGACACAGACATGGTCCTCCTGGATGGAGAAGGCCCAATTCTCTCGCAAAGGCTACAGGTTTAAATAATTTATAGCACCGGTGGTTCTTGTTTGGCTTTGTTTCAGCACACTGAATGTTTAAACAGCTTGTGCAAAACAAGAACGAGCGCAGCCTGGTGGGACTGACCGTCACCCCACAGCATGACACGGGCACATCGTGTGAGGAGCTGACCAAGCCTTTGAGATGTCTTTTTATTCCAATTTTGCTCTCGTTCTGAGCTTGTGGAAACATGAGCTTGAAGAGCAATCAGAGAATTACAACCACATTGCATTAGAACAGCGCAACCTGCACCTCAGTTTTCTGCTCCTTATGGCCCACATCCCTCCAGAGGCTAAGATGCAAAGGATTAGTAGTGCTGTGGCTTCCAAAGTCACATTTCAAGTTTTACAAAGAGCATTTTTGTCCATTTCTATTAACGCATCAGCACAAAGCAAGCTCTCTGACCCACTGATTAAACCAGACATGTGCTGTTAACTTCAATAAAAGCAGAACCACAATTACCGCCCGCAACAACGCCAACCGCTCTCCAAAAAAATGCCAGGGAGGAGAAGTATACAAATGGGAGCAGGTCTGGACAGTGTGGTAAGCAAAATCTGTGAAAACCCGTAAAGGAAAAGCACATGCTGTCTTTTCAAAGCGAGATTTTCAAAGGAGCTCAGAGAGTTCCTCAAAATTCATGGTTCAGAGGCTCCTTCAAAAAACTCAGCTTGAATTCCTCGACTGCTCTGCTCTCTTTAGCTGGAATAACACAAGACAGACATCTAATTCAGAACAAACACTGGAGAAGTGAAGTCAAGTCTTCATTACCATAACCCCACATCTTAGGAAAGTGGATGTGAGGGTCAAGAGCCTCTCAAAACCTGCATTTCTTCTAACATATGTAAATGACACACACAAAAAAAACAACCTCAGACAAGACCATGTCGAAATATTCCCGGGGATCATACAAAACAGAGAACTGCAACAACTGCAAGACAACTGCCAGTTACATGAAAGACCACACCACCCTCAACTGTTGATACCACATTCATTTATCCAGTAAGATATTCGAGATATGCAATCACTCCACAGGTTGGAAGTATTACCTCCACAACTAAAATAGAAAAGGCAGGCCTAATCCTGTTCTCATTTCTGCCTGAGCAACCCTGCAATTAATTCAGAGCCCGTTCGTTTTTGGATGCCTCGACCTTTGCAAACACACAGTGGCTCACGAGGGCTTTTTCACTCCAGTCTCTTCGCTCTCACCCCATCCTCCCCAAGGGAGTGAATTCCAGTTACAACCCACACCCTTGTGCGGTGCCCTACCGCACAAAACAGTTGGCGGTCTTGGGGCTTAGCTCCTAAGGGATAATGGAGGAATAACAGCATTTTGTACAGCACGGAGCACAGCACCGGTACCACACTATAAAAAAAATCCTCGCTCCTGCTGCAAGGCTACATCCTTCCAGGAGAAGGAAGCTTGCGAGCTCACAAACTCACTGCGAGAAAATACACGTTTCCGTTCACATCATCCATTCAACCTTCACACAGAGCATGAGGACAGCAGCAGAAAATACTGCCCTGAAAGTGCCTATTTAAGGGTGCCGACAAATTCATACAATTTGCATTTTTGACTTTTAAATGCATTTGCTCAAACTCTGCTCCCTGTTACACCCTAGCGCTATCTTTGACTTGAATAGCCTTACATCAATAAGGAAACTAATGAACAAACAAGAAACCAATATTTATAATAATCTCTTTAAAACAAACAGAAGCAAAAAACCTTGGACAATGAAGTCTGTTCCTTAAAACAAATGTGCGCAGGCACTTGCTATTTGTGAGGCTGCTCGTGAGTTCTGCAGTACCTGGAGTGCCTTCTAAAATGGAAAAGCATTTTATCTTGAGGCGAATCATGCACACGGAAAAATAAGGATTTTACAAATAAATCTCAAAGGTCACGATGGAGGTACTTGACAGTGGCACTTTGTATTTGGCTGCAAATAGTTCTGCCTTTTTAAGCAACCACCTCTTAGCTGCCACTTCTTCTGGATGAGGTTAGGCAAAAAGATGGCATTCTACAAGACAGTAAACACCACCAATTAAAAATCAAACCCAGTTTTGCTTTAATTAAGAAAACAGCCTCATAAAATTAAGGAGGTTCCTAAGATACACAATGGGTTGAAAACGGGAGGTTACGTGAACTCCATTTTAGAAAACGTAATTACACCTCTGTGTTTTAAAGACCATGCTTCCAAAACTATTAATAGCAGGCAGCGAGCTTTCCACGCCTTTTTACATAACCTGCTGTAGCACCTGCGCAACTCACCTACCCAAGTGATTAAACCATACTTTGCACTGTAGCATCTGACAGCTCTTTTTCCTCTCTTCCTATTACCCAAAAAGCACCTCTGTGTTTTACAGTCAGAAACGATATCACTCTTAAGTAAATTCAGAGAACTACAAAGTTTGCTCGTAACTACCAAGCCTGCTCAACTTTGCCCACGTCCCAGGTATTAAGATGGAGTCTTCATTTTCATGTAGCTCTCTGTCACCTAACGAGGACTCTGCTCCCTGCTGTGCAACTCCACTGCACCCCATGGACACGTTGGCAATCCTGTCACCCCACATTTGCCTGGGTGTAGCTGATTGCAACCTCAACTGAAAAAGAAGGAAACTCATCTCCTTTTCTGTTGGATCTATAGGTACTAACACAAGTGCAAAAGCAAGAGGAAAATAAAAGTTTTGTCTGCAGAGGGGTAAGACAGAAAAAAACACAAGGAACAAAGTTGGTGAGTAAAAAAAAATTAGTAAGATGGTTTCAAGACACATTTCAGACCATAGCTGACATCTAGCTTCTGCTTTACGTTAGACCCTTCGGACGGGCTGAGTACGGTGGGGTGGGAAGTGCAGGTTCCTAGCGCATGCCAGTGTGAACAAGGAGTAACGAGAGCTTCTTGAACTGTAGGTATGGACTGTATTTGTGTACAGACAATGTATGTATGTGATCCGAGCAAGCCTGAAGGCAAAGGGCCTTATGTGACCTTCATCTCCTGGTTCCCCTTTCTCCATCCCTACATGGGCTGGGGGTATTGGACGAAATCAGACATCCCTCCAGGTGACACAACAGTCCTCCCTGAGTGCCGAAGGCATCCTAGGTCCTTGGGGCAGTGAGGCTCTGCTCTCCGCTCCTCCAGCACCATGCGCCCAGAAACTAAAATTCAGCAGATCTCCCTCTGAAGTAGGCTGGCGAAGCTGTGCTGCTTGCACCCTTCAAAGGGCACACCACCACACCGGGGTTATAATCCACTTCTCCGCTAGCAGCCGCAGTGGGGAACAGGCTGCTCCAGTGCTATGACTTACCTCTGTAAAAAGCAATGGTAATAACATCTGACCCTTTCATCGTGGTGAAATTAAAATCCATGCCACTGTGCCAGCATGTACACCTCCTGACAGACAGGGAGACAGCTCAGCTTGGGGTCTCTCACCTCCTCCTCTTCCCTTCTGGTATATTAACCTCTGTGTGATCCAACCTTGTTGGAGGGCTGGGACCTCTCCCTGCACTTCCACCCATGGCAGACCCACCAGAAACAACCACGCTGGAAATGCTGGAGCCTGCCACATGTTTCCCCATCCACTTTCTTTACCGGGAGCTGCTGACTCTGTACCTGCAGTGGCTCTTTCTCCATCCTGAAATGGGAAAGGAAATGATGCTCCACGGAGGGGAGAGGACAGAGACCCATCTCCAGCCTTCCCATGCTGCAGAAGGCACAAGCCCAACTCCAAGGACAGCAACAGCGCCTAGTGGTTAGTACCTGTTGAGACTGCACTGGCACCACCACTGCATCCCAGTATCACTTCTCCGTCCCTTATGTCTACACAAAAAATGTGTAGATATGTCCTGTACGGTCATGGGCGAGGCCACACACAGCAGACGGCACACGGATGGCTGAAAAAAAACCCAGTTACCTGCAAGCAGGCTGCAAACCGAGTGACGCTACTGACTTCCTGGTGCTCAACATCCTACCCAAAGCCCAGAGAAAGGGAAAAGCAAGCTGAAGAGCTTCACCCCTGTTCGTTCCATGCGGCTCAGTTCCAGCTGCATAATGTGGTGCAGAAAGAAGTCAGCATAATGTCGCCTTACAGATTTTTCCTGTTACACAAAATCAGGGGATATTTTTTTCTTTGCAGGAAAATTTATGCTTCTTTTGAATGCCTTTACCCATAAACTGATGTGCCTACGTCTGATTTGCCTTGACAGCATGTAGATTTGAAAACGTAATCATATTTACCTTGGTAATATGATTATCTGTAGGAGCACCAAAATGCAATCTGTTGTTGTCTGAAAAATTATTATAAATAAAGTTATCTAGCTTTCTAATTTTTAATCCCACCAATATTACACAGTAAAATCCCTGATATTGCAAAGATTTACTTACTAGCATAACTTCATACACTGGCGCTTGGTTTAACTGAATAATTTTACACATATGTAAATGTACAGTTCAGGCTTTGCAGGATCCTGGGTCAGAAAGGACATACCTTCCTCTGCCATTCAAGACAAGCAGGGGAAAATACATTTCAGTTGTGGTGAGTGAATCTTTATTTCCCCAAACCTCAATTTCACAAAATTGCTAGCCTAATCTATAACAACATGGAAGAAAACACAATTGCTTGCTAAGAACATGTGCTTGTCCTTTATATTCATATCCAGGGTGAAACACTTTTTGGGGAAAAAAAACCAAAACCAAACTTCTTCTAGAAAGGAACGTAGCCTTTGCTTCACTTTTCATTCACTTCTAAATTTTCCACAATAGAAAACCTTCCTTAGGCAAAAACTCTGAAACGTAGCTGCTAAGAGCAGTGTTGACTTTGAAATACATCATGAGAACAGAAAATACATTTAGCATTCACGACAAGAAAGCAGTTGCTACGAATATAACACAGTAGCCCCTGTAAAGGAACCTCGCAGTTCCTTAAATATGTACTCCTCTAAATCTGCATATTGCAGCCTGAAAAGCAAACCCTTAGGGTCCTAAAAGCTTCCCACTGGCACATCGTGTTTTCTCCAACCACCAATGAAATTTTCTTCTCCCAACTGATTTGCCGAGCTCTTTACCCTACCCTTGCAGCAAGTTAAACTTCTGCTAAGTCATTCTTATGAAATCAATACCATTCCTTAAATTTCTCAGCATGTTATTTGCAAACTGCAGGCCAGCAGGTACTCTCGATACGCCAAATTATGTCATTTCCATTTTCTAGGAATAATACTTCTTACAGCAAACTGGCAAGCGGTTTTCCAGTTGGGTTATGAAAAGAGCCAGCTCTGTGTCTTGCTGCACCTGCTGTGCTGCTAAGCCTGGTATCTGGTAGCAGCCCCACAGCCATCAATAGCAATTCTGGGTGTGGAAGAGAGTGTTTGTCAGAAAGGACTGATTACATCCTTGGAGGTATTAGCGTACGTCCAGAGGTGAATTTTGTGGATATTTGCGTGGCTCAAATAGACTTTGATTCCCCATATTTATCATGGGATAAGTTGGTGCCTACTGAAGTTTCAATGTACAGAAGTCCCAACATGTAAAACCAAACCTCTGCGTTTTCAGGTTAAATTATGAAGATGAGCCTTTATGTTCGTGTAGTAGAGATCTTGCCTGAGAGACAACGAACAGCTGAAAGGGGGGGCGGGGGGATTTTTAAAAAAAAAAAAAAAAAAAAAAAAAAAATCAGGATTTGGTTCTGCTTCTCGTCTTTACCTCCCATCACACTCGCCACTCTACAGAGCCTCTGGACAGCCCACTTGCTATTTACTTCTTTGAAATGAGGAAGCCACAGAATTACTAGAGGGTTGGGGCGGGGGGTGGTGGTGGTGTCCTTTCAGAGAGCACACTTGGGAATCTCACATTTGTGTTTTAGCTGTTTTGAACTGTTCCAAGCTAAGCTACATCCTCCACCAGAAGAGTCATAATAATTACAGATTAAAGCATACTTCCTATCGAAAAGCTGTCATCAAACTATGATCTGTCATTATCCTATCTATCTACCATCAAACTATGCTTCTGTGATGGTCTGGAGGGCTGGTGACTCAGATGGTTGCTACCAATCTTCACCATTTCAAGATGCTTGCAGCAGTATTGTGCAGAGGAAAGCTGTGTAGCAGGCTCCTAAGGAAAAGGGACAGTCTGGCTGCCTGCACAGGAGCCTTGCCGGTAAACAAGAGTGAAAAGAAAGACCGAGTAATAGAAATGCACCGACCACATAAGCAAACCTGCCGAAATGTCTCGCTCCTCTGCCCTCCTGACAGCTAACGAGGGGTGACCACACACCAGCTAGGCACCTGCGTGGTATAACCACGGGACTTCCCGAGGTGGGGTTGGACCTAGAAAGTTTTGAATTGGTGGCCAGCCAAGGCAGCCAACACAAACATGACTCTTCACATGGTACCGGCTCAGGTTTTCTCATAGGGGGTTAATGAGCACCCACCCAGGCAGAGCCCTCTCACCTGTCTGGCTCTAAGGCCATCTCACCCCAAAACCTGCCGAGTCCTGAGGCTTCGGCAGAGGCAGCTCCCTCTCAGTGTCTGTCCCTCTGTGAAGGTGTCTGATTAATTCCCTACAGTCATGAACACTACGTTCTGTCCCAGCTCCTCTTCAGAATTGACAGCAAAGGGGTTTTTTCCTTGTCTGACGAATATTACCTTTTTCATCTGCCAGAGATGCTTGCTAAGTAGTATAATAAGAGCCTAAAATACGCCAGAGCAAACTTCTGTGGGATTTGTTTTTAAAAGCTTTGTGTATTAAGGGAACAAGGTTGATGCATCTATGCTGTCCATCTGTCTGTGCATCGTCGTATTGCAGTGACTTCTGAACCACTGGTCAACTTCAACCACATTTCCACAAGTTTCAAAGGAAGCAACAAAGGGAGGCACAAACCTGTGCCCTGAACAAGGGAAAAGGCAGGCAGAGACCAGCAGTGATGGATGACGGTCAGCGTGATGCGGGGCCGGCCATGCTCAGCACACGCACAACTCAGAAAGCCCACTGGCAGTCAGTGACCACTCTTGCACAGCTCAAAGCAACCGTGAGGACCCAGCCTCTCAGTGTGCTCATGCTAAAGGACACGGGTGCACTCCGTGTCCCTCACAGGACTCCTTGGAGGCGCTTGCAAGCTGTGTGCGTGGAGACTGCAAGCCCGTTCTCGGGGGCGGGGCAGCCCTTGGGAACAGCATCAAAGACTTACACAGGGCCTGTAGCACTGAAAATGGGCTATGAGGGACCTGTCCCAAGAGATGCAGCAGGATGCTCGTGCAACTGGTGAAACAGCCCTTATTACCCGAGTCTTAATTCTGTTGTTGAACATCCCCTCTTCAGGGTGGCATAGGAAGGCCATTCAGCCTCCTGAAGTGACAGCTGAAGTCAATAAGCATCCCCTTCTTTAGAGACAGCAACCATCAGTGGTATACAAGGTCACATACCTACGAAAAGACTTAGTTCAGCATGTGCACTTCCCATTCACCTCTCAGACCATTAAATGGCTGTTTTCACGCTATTCTTGTACACATCATTCTGAAACTCAGGCTGCCTGAAGGGCTTTAGGTTCAGTGAATAGCAGAGGCTCCATCACACACAAAAGGTCTGATGTGCTTCCAGCGGCTCACAAGCCCACTCCTGATGCTGGGATGACCCCGCAGGGTGGATGGTGCCCCCAGCTCTTTGTTTTGCTCCTCTTTCAGGACTCTGCCTGTAAGACACTTGCTTCTGAGAGATTCTTCTTTTGTCTCCAGCTTGTTCAGTTTGGAGGCATCTCCTGCGGTGGGCTGAGCCTGCGCTGCCTGCCCACCCAACGCCATGGAGGACGGGGCTCTGACCTCACAGCCTCCACCATGAAACTAAATGGTGGGATTCAGCTCCTCAGCAACATCCTGGAGGCTTCCTCCAGCACCAACAACCCATCGCACTTTGCGAGCCCTACAAAAGCCAGGCAAGTCAACCGTTCCAGCATCCCCCTTCACTGCGTCTCTCCAGAAGATGAATAGTGAGGCCATACACAGCTCTGTATTTTCTAACAAATTGAATCTTCACAAGCTTTACTAATCATAAATTAATTTTAGAATTACTCAGGAAATTAGATTTGTCTTGTAGGTCAAGAAGTTCTGAAGATAAATCTATTTGGACCACAATAACGTCAATGTCCTTTTGAGCGGACCTCCCCCCCAGCGATTACTCAGCAGCTATTCCTCTCTGCTTCCTTCCCAGCACCAGCTGCTCCCAGAAGGAATTCTCCTGCCCATCTGCCTTCAAGCCTGACACAGCAACACAGACAAATGCAAATGTAAGCAATGTTTAAACTCCAAATTCAATCACTGATTTGCTTCCTTAGCAAAAAAAAAAAAAAACCAAAACCAAAAACCACAACACAAAAAAGCACGTGCTTGTTTCTAACCACCCGGCCCATTGGAAAAGGCCTTATGTAGAAAAGGAAACTTCACGTATGGAAACAGCAGTATTTTTCCCAAAGAAAACTATGGCAACAAGAATTCTAGGCATACACAAAAACAAGTACCTGGGACCACCACCTTATCTACAGGATCTGAAATTATTTTAAACCGGTGTTGCTGAAATCTCGTTCCGCAGAGCTCCTCGCTAATTTAAGATGAAGCTATTAAAATGAATTATAATTTGACATGAAGAAAAACCTGGCAGAACCTGGCCCTAGTTTCCAGCCGCCTCGTGTCCTCAGCCACCCATTCACCACAAAAGCGAAACAACTCCTTCTGCACTAGACAGAAGCCTTTGGCATCAACAAGCCGACTTCTGAACAGGCGGGTTTTCTTCCATTTACATATAATTACATACTAGCTTCCAAACAGCTAGAAGCTCCATGTTCTTTTTTTGTATCGTTTGTTTCTTGTGAATACACATAGAGCACAAACCCAAACCACATTAATGATAACCTTGTTAAATATAAACTAGTACGCAATTATACAAACTGCTAACACAAACAAAAAAAGCCAGGAAACTCTGATTATATGTTCACAATGGTTTCTGAAAACTAAATAAAAACAACAACATAAGGCAGCCTGTCCTGCCTGATACTGTAATAAAAAAATGGTTTCACGTTACAACATAACTTACGTGTCTCAGCACAGAGGACTAGCCTGTCAAACGACACATCAAGCTCAATTTCAAGCCTGCTGCAAGGAGAGCGGAAGGGTGGGAGGAGAGAGAGCAGATGCACACACAAACTACAAAAAAAAAAAAATCTCTGATTTTCCTCTCTGCTTCTCTGCATCCTCCTTCAGGCAAGCTAATGCCTGTCTCTGGGCAGTTGCTGTGATTCCCACCCCGTCGTGCCGAGAAGGACAGGCCACGTGCTGGGCATTTGGCTCCTTCCTCTCCATTAAGAGAGCATCAGCAGGTCTCCTCGAACCCTCCGTCCCTGGGCTTGCGCCAGCCCTGTGCATGCCTGCAATTTATCTTCTGTGCAGCTAAGAGTGAACCCAGCAATCGGAGCCCCTACCACGTCTTTTCATTGAGATGATGAGGAACGAACGCTCGATACAACCTCCGTGGTCTGCAGCTGTCCGTTCCTGATGTTTAAAAGTAGAGACCTTTTTCAGAACAGAAACAGATCTATTGAAGGCAGGCCAGAGTCTGCCCCACGCTGCACATGTGCAGCATCACGGCAGTCAGCAAAGCCGGGGGCATAACCCAGAGCTCTCCTGCACCAGCACCGGCCGTAAGCAAGTGCTACAATAGCGAGCCTCACACTTGTCAGTGGAGTTGTGCAAGGTCTCCACCACAGCTAGATCCAGCTCTCAAGAAAACAAAAAACATGAGAAAACCAGCACTTTCCTTACATCTTACACCACAAGAAAATATACAGCACAAGGGAGGGCTGTCATAGGACTGGAAGAGCACCCTGACAAGGTTTCATTAGGTCATTTCCCTTGCCACGGACTTAGGCTATCCATTCGGCCTGTTTGCACACTAGCAGCACAGCCAAACTTGCACGATGCTGGATTTCTAGGTTGTAAACAAAAACAGTAATTACCTTTCCCTCTTAAACTCCACACTGTTCTCATGTAACAAAAAAAAAGCATCGGTTGTGGAAGGAAAAATTCAGAGAGTGGCAAATAGGGCAAGGGAAAACAATGATGGGCGGAGGGAAGAAGTGATACAGGTGATATCTGAGCATCCTTCCCAGAATAGAGCGCAGGATCAAAGCGTGCAAGCAAGGAAAACCAAGGACGATCCTTGGGAATCCAGAAAGATGACATAGGAATCCTGCATGAATAATAAACTCACTAACCAGAAGGCCAAGGAGACTCCAGTCTCTTGAACACTAAGAGGGTACTGCCAAGCGCATTATCACCAATAAGTAAACAGTTCAACAGTAGAAAAGCAATTCCCAAATCATGGCCTGTGGGTCACTCGTCACTCAAGGCCATGGGCAGCAGCGTGCAGAACCATGTCACAGACTAAAATCCACAAGCACGTGTATGCCATGTTGCTGTGCTGGTGATCCACAGCGTAATTAGAGGGTTGTCACTGCAGGAAATGTTTTGAGAGACACACGACTGGAAGAAGATGGGTGGTAACCCACCAGCAGGCATTTTACTTGGGAAGGTGGGGCTCCCTAGCACAGCACCTGAAAAGGGGCTCAAAAAAGCCACCAATACAATCCAGATGGAAGAAGAAAAAAAAAAAAAAAAAACAACCAACACTGGGGCACACAGCTAAGACAACTTTCTCCTGGTACACCTCCAATTTCTCCAAGCTGGTTGGTTTTGAAAGGGATTTTTCTACAGCGATCTCTGCTCAATTACCCTTATAAACCCTTGCAATAACATGTGACTCAAAGCCTACCTATTCGTCCAAGGGAGAAAAAAGAAGGGAGTGTGGCAAATGGGGAATGTGGGAGTGGTGACCGATGTGGGCTTGGGGAGCCCAGTCATTTCCTCCAGCGTCTTCCCTGGTTCTTCCCTCCCGCCCC
>WAAD01021819.1:0-31112 GCA_013389945.1 Fregata magnificens | reverse complement strand
CTGCCCCGGCTCGCACCGGCGGCCTGCTGCAGTGGAAGGCGTGCGTGTGCGTCTGTAAGTAACATCTCACCAGTTCCCTAAACCGCTACAGCAACCCCCTCCCCAGCCTTTCCCTCAACCCCCTCCCCAACCCTTCCCTCTCCCCTGCACCAGAGCAAGTGCGGGGTATTTAGTTTGCCCTCTCGTACGTAGCCCGAGCCCCTGAATTTGTGTATTCCTTGTCTTGTCCGAAGTGATGGCTGTTGTGCAGCTGACTGCAGGTCTGCACGCTCCCTCCTGCTGCAGCTGCGGCTGCGGAGGGCGAGCGGCCGGTCCCACCTCAGCATAAACCTCCTTCATTTCTTCATTACTTTATTTTGATCAACTCAACGGTGCTACAAGTGTTCTTGTCGTGTGATGATAATTTCATCAACAGCTTATGTAAGGGTTGGATAACAGATACATACAAACAGCAGAACATATGGCTGTTGCGAGATAGCGACGTGCGCCTTCTTCATAAAGCATTACAGTGACTTGTATTATATTCCACTTACAGTTGGTGGATGATTTACAGTCATCCCAACCTGTCACAAATATTGTAGTGCCCCCTATGATTTTATCAAAAGTTTGCTAATTTGATAAAAAAAAGAGATTGTTTGGTCGGAGAGGGGGACCTAATTCTATTGTTGGAGAAAGCTGTGGACCCAGGTTTGTGTTCCTCTCAAAATTGATCTTTTGAGCATTCAGTGACTTTAGAATCGAGCTCTGTGACTTGGATTGATTTCTGAAAGTTTGGCCTTTACTGACACCAGGTGCCACAAAAGCTGAACTTTAAGGGGCCAAGTCCCTGGGGTGGGCTCCTTACGCTGTAAGAATGCTGCATCCTGAGCAGGAAGCGCTGAGCAAGGGAAGGGGAAATGATGGAGGAAAGGGATGTTTCCCAGATCCCACCTTCTTAGGGAGGTAAGTGCTGTTTTGAGATAGGAATTCTCATTTCAGACTGCTCTCTTGAGAATTAAGCTGATGCTTGTCTTTCCTAACAGAGGGCACTGGTGTGCCTGTCCCTGTGGCATGGATCATTTGGATGGGAAGTGGATTGGCCTGAGTCCTAGACTCGCCTCCCCAGAGAAGAGCCCATCTGGCATCTCCCACCTGCTGGGAGGATGCTCTGTACCCCTGTGGTTGCAAAGCGTCCTTCAAACTTCTGTTTCAGAGAGGAAGTCCGAGGAATTGCAGGCCTGCCACCTTCCTTTGATGGGGCAGGCAATGCCCGCTTCTGACTGGAGGCCCCACCCCTGCAGTGGGAACCAGCGGGATATCTGGTGTTGGGGCAACGATGCACTCTGCTGCCGTGGAGGAGCTCCATGCTCCTTTTGAGGCAGTACCACTTTTAAAAGAATTCAGGACTACTTGGAGGAGGGCTCCTGGGCCACAGAGAAGCGTGACAGCTCTGTAGACTGATGGTCAGTGCGTTCCCTGGATGCTGACCTCTGGTCCAAGGACTACTACTAGATGGTAGATAGGTCATGAAGCTCAGGCCTCCCACATTACAGCTGAGTAAGGTATACACTGGGATTTTTTTTTTTTCCTCTTGCATCTCTGAGGGGAAGCAGCCATAGTGTGTATTTTTCCCTGGAGCTCAAAAGCTTGCTATGGCAACTGAGTCCTGGAGCGTATTTTCCAAATCCAGCCTCTCACGAGAGATAGGTCTGGGAGGTTGGTCTAACTTGGGACAATTTTTATGAGTGCAGAAGTGTGCATTCCTTTCACAAAGTTACTCTTGTGATGGGATAACTCACTCTCTGTTGTAAGCATTATTTTTAATGGAGCCACGACCTCTGCTCTAGAGCTCCTCTAGAGCCATCCCAGAGGAAAGCGTTACCACCCCTTGTACACACTTGTGTCCAGATGCTTTTTGGCACCTGATTTTTACAATACTGTCTCAGAGATCGGGAATGCTCATGTCAATGGTTGAGCTTATCAAACCTCCTTGCACCAAAATTAGAGGGGTGGGGATAAACTGAAGGTCTTTGCTAGCCTGGTTCATTCATCTGAGCTCACCTTATCACCCAGCACCACCTTTGCAAAGTGCACGTCTGTGCTCGCCAGCCTAACTACCTCAGCGGACCTAAACTGATGCCCGTGGTCTAACACGCACAGCCGCCTTCTGGGGGTACTGTGTGTGCACGGACTGCCTTTTCCAGAGATCACGTTGAAGGTGGGTTAAAACATCCCTTCCACTGCACGTGAGAATAAACGCGTTCGAGAAAGCCACATACAAGAAGGAAAGCATGACTTTTTCAGTCTGAAGTGAAGCTATTTTTGATAGCGAGTGGGGTACCGCAGTACAAAGATAATTGGCACGTTAGAAATACCAGGTTCTCTAGACCTATTTATACATTTAATAGCAAATTTAAATGAATGTGCACAGCCTAAGGTGAATGGTTTTTTCCAGTTACTTATGCCCTTTTGGTCTGTGCTTAGCAAAACTATAGATGATTACATGTGCTCTACTAGTCCTGTCTGCTGGAGGATATGTGGAAATGTTAAACAAATTGACTTTGCCAGCTGAAACTTTTTTCTTTGATGGGGAACCAGTGGTTGACTAGAGGAAATAGCAAAGTTGAAAGGAAAACCAAAAAGACGTATTCTGGAAGTTTGCTTCTGTGACTGTTTTTTCAATCATTTCCCTCTCTGAATTCTCTTCCGACCAACCGGCTCTACCCAAGTGCGAGCAAATGTTTTTATTTCAGAGGTCACAGGCTTATGTAAGCGGTTGGATGACAAGTGGTAATAGGAGTGGTAGAGCATGATGGCTTTTTTCACCCAGTGCACCAAGCGCTGGGAGAGAGACTCGTCAGTTGTGGGTGTTCAGAGACAACATGGAACTTGGGGGGCCGGCCAGCACAGGTGATTGGGTTTAAAGAGCTTGAGGAGGGCGGAGGGAGTTTGGACAAAAATGAAAGCTCAGCAATTTACCAGTCTGAGAAATCATGCTGTGGAAATGGTGCCTCTGTGCACTTGCCTTCAGAGGAAAGTTAATCCAAGTGTGGAAGCCTCCTGTTGTCTTGGTTTTCCTGTAACTGCTGTGAGGGCACTCCTGCTGCAATGCAAGCGTGCGGCCGGCAGGACATGAAGAGCCAGTCTGAAAAGCCACAGACCTTGAGCTAAAGCTGAGCTCCTAAGCAGCTTGCCAAGCCAAGCTTAAAAATATCATTGCAGGTGAATCGAAAACTTCACATCGAATTTGAGTTAGAGGCAAGATTTTTATTATACCAAGAGTTAACTCTGCAGGAATAACCGGTCCTGAGTCACCAGCGTGAGTCACCAGGCCAGTTCTTGAGTGGCCTCAGCATAGTGCTTGCCTGCTTTAGTGACAAAAACAAGTTTTTTACTGTCATTGATACTTGTTAGAGCTGCAGAACCGAGGCAGCTAGTGGAAGAAAAAGTAAATGCAGTTGTCTCTTGTAATTTTGGCAGGCTTGTTTTCTGACTGTCAGGATCAATCAGGTAATGCTGTTATGCAAAGCTCAGCAAAGATGTAGTCTGGAGATAACGCTTCTGCGCTCCTGTAGTCGAGAACAGAGATCATTATTACCGGTGGTCATGGATGTCATTATCAGATCCCAAGAGTTAGGCAGATTTCCTGTAGCCTGTGAGGACTCTTGCTGTGCAAGACTATGGAGAAAAAAGAAATGTGCGATCTTTATAAATGCTTTTCTCTTTCCTTCCCAGACTCCCTTTTTGGAAGAGAATTGCACTTCAGAAGAGGAAAGCAGTTGTAACATTGGAGAAGGACTTGGAATACGAATTTAATAATCCTTCTGCTTAGAAGGAGTATCTGGCAGAAAAAAAGTAGAGGGAGTTTGAACACATTTCACTGAGAGCCATAGTTAAGAATGGAAATTGGATAAAGACAGTACAAATTCTTTACAGAAGACTAATACTGCATCTGGATAGCAAGGCCTGTTTTGGTGCCAGGCCCTAACCTTCAGTCTGTTGTAAGTTTAGCCTGATTCTCAGAAATGCTAAGTACTTGTGCTTCCCATTGGTGATTTTTCAGGAGCCTGTTTTACTTGTTGAGTGCCGCCTTTGCTCATTGAAACGTAAAAGCTTGACACTAACGTGAGTGTCACCTTGTTTGAAGAGCAGCGTTCCTTGGATAGGTGTAGATCCACGCTTGCCTCTCTATGAAGAACCTAACTTTGCTTGCTTGCATCGTTCTGGGGTAGGTGCCAACATTACCAAGTTAATGTAAAACCAAATTCATATATGGCAGTGGGAAAGCGGGAGAGATTTATGACCACCTAACATCATGGTTGGAGTAGTGTGTGTGACTGCGGGGAGGACGTGCAGAAGCAGTTGCCCTCAGCAAAGATGAAACGGTGTCTCTGCAGATCAGCTGAGGTGTGGATGGTCAGGGCACCCAACCTGCCAGTTTATTTTGGATGTCAGAGGTGTGGTATGCGTGGTGTTTGTGTGTGCGTTGAAATGTTCCGGAGATCTTCAGTAAGCTAGTAGTGCATATATGGGCGGTAGAGCCAATTTGATAGTCATTTGTCTCTTGCAGAAATTAGGGCAGTCTAGTTAAGTCAAAACTGGAATCTGTATCATTACTCCAACTTACAGTACCTTTAGGTGAGGCTGGTGGCAACAGCCACTTATTAAGACTACTTAATATTTTCCATTGCTAGATCCATGCTAGATCCAATTCAGGCCAAGCATTTCTTGGAAGACTTTGGTCAAAATGGTTATGCCAGCTCCAAGGGCAAGACCAAGAAAAACACATTGCTTTGCCCCACATTTGAAATTCTTGTGACCTTTCCTTTGAAATACCCCAGCATCCCCACACCGAGACAAGAATTCAGGAGGTGGGCTTCTGTCTCTGAGGTGGGGCTGGGGAAGGAGGAGAGGGTGCCCCTCCTGTCAAAATCCACCCACCTCTGTCCAATTTTAAGCCTTTGAATCGTAGCTCGCATATGCTAGCTAGGGACTTATGCCTGCCTAGCAGCTAAAACTGCCAGTGAGGATGGCAGTGAGTTCATGGAGCAAACTTTAACCTTCCACATTTGCTGAACCGGCTGGGCACATGCAGTCCCCAGACCTACAGGAGCGCTGGGAGGGATGTTCCCAGCTACTCTGGGGCACAGCGCAGGCAGCTGCCGGACCACGGGTGCAGAGCGGGCAAGCGGAGCGGAGGAGGGAGCAGCCTGTTTGGATGTGGAGAGGGAAGGAGCTGCAGGAGAAAAAGATAGCATCCTCAGGTCTGATGCATACACACGGCGGGGGACTGAGGGCTTGCAAATCCAACGTGAATTCCTCCTTGCTTTTTTTTGCACGCTTGAATTTTTAAAGTTCCTCATTCAACTTAAGCTGGCTTTGGGTTTTTTTTGTTTTTGCTGCTGCTGTTTGTTCGTTCTATGTGCTATCAGATCCCTTAAAGACTAAACCGGGAGCTCTGGGTGCTGCTAAAATGCTCTCCCATGCCTCAGTGAGCTTGCGGGATAACTAGACAAAACAAGGAAGGTGGCCATGTCGGAACTGCAACTGGAATGTGGCTGTTGCTGGCTCCTACTGGAGTGATTAAATGGGAACAGGGCCACATAGCTCCTCCCTCCCTTGAAAAACAAAAACTGTGGGCACTTGTACAGAAAACAACCCCTGTCTCTGTTTGTCCTTGTCTTGCTGCAGTTTTCTTCTGTGAAATCAGATTTTTTTTTTTTTTTGCAGTATCATAATAAGTTAACGTAGGCGTGAGGTTCAAAATGGAGTAGTCTCTATTGAAACGAGGAATGGACAAATGTCCTGTCTGCCTGGAAATCTCCTTAAGCAGCGGCGTAAATAAAAAGCAACTTGTAACTGCAGTAGAACAGAACAACTGGTTGCTAAAAAGAGCTTTTTTAAGGTTTTCATTAAGTGACAGCTGTGATTTATCCTGTTCTTTACCATTTTGAGACAATTTGGAATCAAGAACAGAATCATTGGACATTAAGATTTCAGAGGGAAGCCTGGAAGAACATCCGTCTCCATCATGGTGTCTGTTAATTTTTAATCGCCTCGGGATAATTTTAAAACAGGCTGCAGGTTTCTGAAACATTCATGTGAGCAAGTCCTTCAGTTTGCTGGCTGCCGAGGGTAGGAAAATCCTCCAGTTCACAGGACAGTCAGACCGAGGAGCTGGGTGAGAGTGAAAGCACTGTTGACACCTTCTCAGACACGGTCTTCAATGAGTAAAAACATTACATAAATAGTATCTGAAGTTCCCAGAGGGACGTGCTGGTGGAGTGTTTCACTTCAGAGACTCTCCTACGAGTTCAGCTTGACTGGAAATGTTTAATATCCAAGAAAAAGAAAAAAAAAGTTCAAAGGATTTTTTTCCTCCTCTTGCAAATATTAAATTCAGGGAGTGTGACTCCAAGGGGAACGGAGGAGGCAAACGCAAAACTTTGGCGGCGGGAGCTGGGGTTTTGCATTCAGCTCAATGGCATTTTTTGGTCTGCGTGCAATGTGATCTCCCGTGAGCGCCGTGCTCGGTTCACTCCAAAATTTCAGGGAAGGTTTCAGACCCCTTTTAACTTCGGGAGATCCTCAGCAGGTAGTGCTCATTGCAGGCCGGTGTGGAAAGCAGGCAACCAGAGGGGAGAAATAAAACCTGCGCCTGCAACCATGTGTCCTGTCACCTCAGGCCACCTGCATGGTGGTCTGGGGGGTCTGCAGCCACATCTCCTTGCCCCCCGGGACGGGGCACGGGTCCTGCCTGGATCCTCCAAGCAATACTCCCAGGTAAATATTTGCCACCAGCAAATTTCCAGCATAATAAAACCCAGCCAGGTCAGCTCTGCCCCTGTCCCAGGGCGGCCAGAAAAACTGGCACAAGCAACTGGGCTGCTGAGAAGGAAGGTGAAATGGTGGCAACCCTGGTGGTGGGGGGATATGGGGCCAGCCTCAGCTGCGGGCTGGGTGGGAGGAGGGTGGCGGGCAGCTCCTCTCCCCAAAAGCCTCTGAGCTGCCAAAGGCTGCGCACCTCCGATGCTGGCGTGTGCCCGGCGGGGGGGGTCTCATCACGGGCTTGGTCAGGTCACGGGCTTCCCACCACAGCCCTCTGGAGGTCTTTTACAGCTCCGTGCAGCGTGGTGCTCACGTGGGGCTGCTGCCTGCACTTCCCAAATCCTCCTGCTTGCCTTCATGTTGGGAGGGGAGGGAGTCCAGCCCCCTGCTCGAGGAACGGCAAATTCACCTGCAGAGGAATGGCCATGGGTGCTCCAGCTCTGCGCTGGGGTCCACCAGGGCAGCTGGCTGCCATTGGGGCAGGGGACAGCTTGCTGCCATTGGGGGGGAAACCAGCATCTCAGCCCCAGCCCAAATAACCGTAACTTGCCACATGCACGTCTCACATAATCCAATAGAAATTAAAGCTGCTAAAAATTGGTCTAAACAGGATACATTTCTCCTCTGAATGTTTTGGCAGGAAAGTTTTGTAAGCAGCAAATGGAAATGACATACACGGAAAGGTGATCCCCTGGCAGGACAGGTCCAAAGTCTTCTGCTGTCTCTGCTCAAATTGAATAGCACCTCAGTGTAATAATCTTCATGTTGAGATCAATGAGGCTGTTTGTTTAAATAAATGAAGCATTCAAGTGTAGAAGAAAGTAAGGGAAGAGAGACGGCATTCAAATCAAAAGACTAAAATTCAAGCCTCCTTGAGCCCCAAGGAAAGGATAAGTCCATTAAGCTGTGAAGAAATAAGTGATGGAAAGAGTCCATCAGATCCGTTTAAAATTTTTTACAAAATAAAACTTACTTAGGGGCCAGAAAGCAAACTGAAAGAAATGGTGACATAGCAGGAGGGAGCAGCTCTCCTAGCATGGCATTTGGTACATATTTGGTGCCTCTGCAGGTCTTTCTGTTGGGAAGCTTGACACGCTGGTGTTTTCTTCTTCTAAAGTGAAGGTTTAAGTTTAGTTCTAATTTACTGCAACTAAACCTTCCAAAGTTTAGTTATAATTTACTGCAATGTCTTTGGAGGTGGCTGGGGTTTGTGCCAGTCCATCAGGAAAAAAAGGAAATGTTCAGATACACACCAAAAGGAATGAACAAGATTTTGGATGTGTGTATATATAACTATATCTATCTATATAGAGAGAGATCTATCTCAAATATATATGAATGTATGTGTGTGTGCATATGTATATATATATTTCACTTTGCCCTGTGGGGATGCAATTCTGAGTAGATATAATAGGACATAATACATATGCTCAAACTAGAGCAGGAGAAGGAATACGTAGCAGATTTATTCTGCTGGCTGTTTTTGGAAATGTTTTAGCCGTTTCCATGATGCCATCATGACTGTGTTCCTATGGGAACAGGCTGCCTCAAAGCAAGAGGCTTCTATAGCAAGAGTAGGTGAATCCTGGTTAAAAACTTGGGGTTTAGCACAAAACTAAATATTCTGTAAATATCAAGTATTCTGCAATATTCTGATTAAATTCACTCATTTTCAAAACTAATTGAAAGAGTTCTTTTCTACTCTGCCAGTGAGGTAAGATGCAATCAGCCACATTCAAACCATCGTTAGGACTAACTAGTAGATCCTCAGTAGTAACAGCTTGTTCACACCCTCCTTGCAACCATGGTGTTACTTCCCAGAGATGCACCCTAACGATGATACCCCTTTTGAAAAGCACAGTACTGCGGGAGTAATCCTATAGGCTTTAAATGGGACTACTGCTGGATTAAAGTACTATTCTTTGTGAGGGAGCATATTAGAATGTGGCTTGATGTTAATGTTTGCCTTAAATGCGTATCTCCTCTGAAAAACAAGGTCTTGGGTTGTATATTGTAAGAGATTTATGTTGCCTCAATGTTGACTTGCAGCAGGAGCAATGCTTACCGAAGAAAACCCTGGAACTTCAAAGCTCTGTCGAATATGACTGGAAAAGAAGGGACTCTGGGGAAGAAAAGCATCTATATGACCAGTTGGTCAGAGACCAGAATGATCGCTGCAGCTAGCCCCATACTTCTTTGAATCAATATTCTGAGTGTTCATTCCCTGAACTGAAGCTGATCAAACATATCTGTGCTTTATTTTTAACTCCAAGCTGTTAAAATTGCCAGCAAAGTAGCCGTTATGCCCGTAAGTGATATGAAGGAGACAGAACTTAACCTGGAGTTCTTTGCCAGCAGGTAATGAGTGAACAGGCTGGAAGTTACAGGAAGGCTGGGACTCGAATTTCAAGGCAAGCTTCTAAGTTGGGGGAAATACACAGTTAAATGGAGTCAGATGTGCTGTACATCAAGGGCATAGACGTAAATGAAACCTCAAGTGTGGTCCCATCATGTCCCACCCAGTACTGTAAGTCCAGAAATATCAGTTTTCTAGTGGAAAGAAATGAAACAAGGATGGCAGAGTATCTTGTATCTTCCAGTCCTGGTCTTATCCTTCCTGTAACTGCTGCTGAAACTTGTCTAGCTCTGCTCTCAGTTGGTCTATGTCTTGTCTCTGCTGGCGTAGTCCTGGCTTCCCTTGCTGATGCTCTAGTGTCAGTAGAACTCCTTTTGCACCTCGCTTGAAGTGCAGAGGGTGGCCAGGGTGATGCATCCAGCTGCTGAAGGCACAGGGACCTTGTGTGTGCCAGTTCTTCTGTCATCCTGAGGGCAGACGATGGCGAGATGACCCTAAGAAGAAATCCTAAAGGTGCTAATACACAGCAGATTTCAGACACTGGTGAAAACCTCCAAGAAAAGGGCTTGGCGTTGACAGACTTGAAGCATCTTTCAGGAGAGATCTGCTGTCTGCACTGGATTATGCGGTATTGGTGTTACAGGTCACCTCAGCAGCTCGGAAGGGGCCACAAGATCCCACCTCCCTGTACAGTTTCACCTGAGTGATTGTTTATTTTTGGGGGTAGAAAGCATGTTTGTGAGAAAAAGGAGTGAAGAGGAACAGACTGTAGAGAGAGGTTTAAAAATTGCAGAACTTTGATTAGTGTTGAAATTCCTCTTTCTAATCTCAAGAAATGTCCTGGTTTAAATTTTCTACTGCTCTAAACAACAATGACATGTTGCCACTGCTCCCTATTTTTGTTCTTAAGAAGGTACAGGAATTTTAAACTGACTGACACCTAATCAGCATTTCAGTGGACTCAATATAATATCTGATAATCACGAAGCATACTGTGCCCTTGGAAACAACCATTTGCAGTTTCTGTCTTATAGCTCACAGGAGAACCACTCAGTGAAAACATGGGTGTGTTAATCCTTTGTAGGCTTGATAAGATGTGAATTTATTTGAATAACCATCTGCTGGTCTTGAGCCTTTAATATTTGCTTGCCGACCAGAACAAGGTAGGTAAGGGATATGTTGCATTTGTTGCTCTGTACGAACCCTACCTGGACTGAAAGAAGCAGGAGGATAATGGCCCATAAAAGTAAGAGGATGACAAATGCAGGTAGGGTCACTTGTCCCAGAACTTCAAATGCTCAAATTCAGTATGCAGTTGTTTCCGAAGTGGATATTTTTAAAGGTCATCAAACTAAGTAATTTTAGGCCAGATGTGTGGCTATTTAAGGAAATACATTACAGAGCAGTAAGAGCGACTCCCATGAAACAACATTTTAATTGTGCCTCAATCTGTGCAGCTTTGCCCCAATTCAGAGCCAGAGGACAGCACGCGGTGAGGCAGGACACTGTAACACTTGGTGCCAAACACACTGACCTCTGAAAAGGGGCTGATCACGTTCAGACAGGACCTTTCTTTTCCCTCTCCCATTTGAATATTCCCTTGCAAGTGTTACAAAATGTAAATGCGATAGCCTTGTGTGGGTGAAACCTAGAAAGAGCAATTCTGCACGAGAAACATGCCAGCGCCGTTCACCATTCACAGGATAAACCCTGTTTCATGCCAGGGTGCCCCGCTTTGTATAGGGAGTTTCCTCTCCCCAAACAACAGCGACATGGGTCAGAGTTGCCCTGGGGGTGAGTGTTTTTAGAGGGGAGGAGGTGCGCGGGTGGAAGAGAAACAGTTTGCAAAAGAAGCAGGACAGGTTTTTCCCATGAATGCACCAGGATGGTGCTACGCCAAGTCCCCTTGGTGTGGGGTTTGCTGGTTTTCCACCCACCATGTGAACAAAGAGCCTTTCCCCCTGGACATGGTCCCTGACCTGGGCGGTGCTCCCCGCTCATCCCTCTGCCCTCCTGCAGCATCTCCTCTGGAAGCAGCGCGGCCCTGCATGCACAGCCGATGATTTCAGCAGGCTGTTTGAAGTCCATCAAAGTGATCTTTAACACAGTGTGACCAACTTAGAGGCTTTTTTCTTTTGCATTAGCCACACAAGGAATAAAGCACATTGGATGCGGGACATGGCAATGCTTTGTCTTGTGCTGGAGCACAGGGGCTTCCGCAGGACAGACTGCCAGAGGAACATAATCTCTGCCCTCACTCTTCCTGACCAGGGCTGATGGAGCTGTTTTTCCAGTGAATTTCCAGCCAGGCTATTAAAATAAACTTCTTCCCAAAAGCTTCTGCCTTGAAGCAGCCACCCTGCCTCTGCATTTGCCTTCTTTCTCTAAATCTCTGTGCTGTTGAATGGGGTTCTCCCAGCCTATCCCCTGTGCAACTGAAATTACCCCCTAGGCAATCTTAGAGAGCACTAATACCTCACTTCAGCCACCCAAACCCACTATTTTAAGGACTTAGAGGTTTCCTGCCCCTGTGATAGTTATCTGAATGTCACCCATCAGCTATATCACAACCCGAAGTGAACTGGATGTTGTGCTGTTCCTTGCGCCTATTTTGTCATTAAGTCACTAGGAAGGTCATTAAGTCAGTAGAGGGTTGGGTTTTGTCTGGTTTTATTTTGTTTTGTTTGTGTTTTAATCCTCATTATTTGCAGCCAAATTCTAAAGTCCATGGTTAGGGCCCCTAAGGTCAAATTTCCTTTAACTCTTGCTAGGGGTTAGCTGGGGGGGGGAGGAATTGAGTCATGACCTTATGATCCGAACATAAGCAAACAATCTGTTGTGGTGAACTCCCAGGGGGATAAAAAAAAATATGATGATTCAAGGCAACAATATCCTCAACCTGAGATCATCATTTTCACAAAGGCAGGGGGTAACAGCTGTCTGTTCATCAGAGGATTATATCTTCTCGCTGTTACTGCTGTGACCCTAAATAAAACCTCTAATGCCAGTGCAGTGGTGTGGCCGGGGAACACAGCAATGGCAGGGATAAATTCCTCCCTTCTGCTTTGGGGAGATTTCTGTAGACAGGGTTGTCTTTCTGGAGCCTTAACTTAATTATTTTTCCCGTTAGGTCCAGAACTTGGAGGTTCAAATAATCTCCTTCCTCCCACAGATCCCTTTCTAAAATCATAGGTGAGGGGTCCTTGTCCTGCTGAAGATGTAACTGAAAGGCATATACAAATACAGCGTTTAAGTCCAAGATTTTCCTGTATTTTGGTTAAAAACCTGCTGGATTCTGAAGCTTAGGTTGTGCTAGATTTAAAAACACATGTCCATCCAAGAGCACAACATGAATGAATACAAGCATTAAATTCTGCTGACCATTCACTTGCAAATTTTTCCACCGCATGTGATTCCAGGACAAATATTGATTGAATAATCTCCATGCGTGTGAAGTGTGGCCTGACACCCAGAGCGACCTTTCTTTTCCGTGTCTAATCACCAGAGATAGCTGTAAGCTTCCTTTTGTATCAAAAAATCTTGTTTCATAACCCAGCTCCCCTGCTCTTTGGAACCTGAGTTTCTCCGTTTGTTTGTTCAGCCAGTTGAGGTCTGCTGGGATATTTCTCTGTTTGATTTGCTTGTTAGCTTTGTCGCTGGCTGAAATGGCCCAGGGCTGGTTTGTTCAAGGCTTTTTTTTTTTCTGGAAGAGTTGGTGCCGGGTTTTATGCTCCACAAGTCGGCCGGCATCGCTGCACGTGAGGTTTGCCTCACTGCCCGCTGCTCATCCACCCGGGCGGGCAGCATGGTAGGCGTGCACATGTGCGGGCACCGAGCATCTGCCGGGTCTCCGATGGGTTTTGTCCGACGGGCCTCCCTTTTTATTTATAAAAGCACCAGCTGGTATTTTTAGATGCTGATTTTTTGGGATGCAAGGCGATGACAGCTTTTCTTACAGAGGTGCTGAGCCCCTGGGGCAGATGGAGAGGGGAGGGGGGCCAAGGCTGATGTTTGTTCGGGGATGGCTCAGCCAAAGCTGGGGAAATGGAGGATGCAGCAGAGCGAAGAAGTTTGGATGAGATGCTCTCTCTTAGGAATGCTCTTTGTTACAGGGAAAGAGGAAAAATATTATAACTGACCTTACAATTGCTTTTCACAAATGCAGAGTGCATATAAGGCTCCTATAGAGCCCACAGCCTCCCTGGAGGCTTCCCACAAGAAAGCTGGGGGAGCGCCCAGGCCTCCGCACACACCTCTCTGTACCCAGCCACCCTCTACGTCCTGGGGACATGTGCTAGGAGCTACGGTGGTGGGAGCCAGGGCCTGGATTTATTTGTCTGTCATTCGTGCCCTCACCGAAAGTACTAATGTCCAGGCCTCCAGCTCCCAGCAAGGACATGCGCATTCGTGGAGCACACCTCGCTCCCTTCTAGCCTAAGAAACAGTATTATTTCTTCTCACATTAACTAAAAATATTCATCTTGGTTTCTCCTGAGATTATGATTCTTACTTCTATATATAAATATATATATATATGAAAATAAACAGACACACTATATATATATCTATCTCAATAAATATATATATCTATATAGCCCTGCCCTCCCCTTTCCTTCTCTTCTCACAGACTGAGCAGTCCCAGTGAGAGGACAGTAACTTTCCATCACAAATGCTTTCCCTGTGACTGTTTTTTGTTTTCTAAGCCTGCCACATGAAAATAGACATAATATTTTCATTTTGGTTGTCTATAAATAAATAGAAATTTAACTTCCAGAATGTGTTACTAGAGCAAATCAAGTTGTTCTAGGATTACTACCTTTTTAAAAAATACTCTTATGATTTACATGCAGATAACCCCCTACTTTAAAAAGTACTCTGATGATGATGAACCAAAATCTCTGTTACACAGTGGTTAATTATAGCAATTTCGGTTTTGGTTGGTATTTGCTCCATTAGGTATTCATATCTCAAACCAATATGCTCACATCTTTTTGTTACATTCTCTTAAAGACACGATTAAAACCAAATTTTAGTCTTCATAGATCCAAGCCTGTGTTGAAGCCAGGCACGTGCAGAACCAAGGGGATAAAGAGCCGCAGGAAGCCCTCTTCCTCCCCTGTCTGGCCTAACTCGGCCAGTAAAGGCTGGTGCGCAGACTTCAGCTGCCAGCAGAGCTTCTCTGGGGATTGCATCCTCCTCCTCCTCCTCGGCATAATGGCAGAAGATTGCTTTCCCTGAGGGTTTTTCACAGAAACAGTCCATTTTAACATTAGCTCAGCCGGCAGAAAGCAGCAATGCCCCAAGCATAGTGCTGGCAGTGTAGCCCGCGGGGAGAAAAGCACCTCTCTTCTCTACTGCTGAATCCCATCGCGCCTCCTGAGATCATACTGGGACCTCCAGGTGGGTCACAAGTCAACATGGACACCGCCAACTTTTCCTGGTCTGCTCCTTCGCCTTGGCTTCAAGTTGCTTCTGGGTGTACAGCTCATCCCCTCTGCTTGATGAAGATGGGACCTAAAGCAAGACCTAGGAGGGATTTAACATAACCCGAGATTTGGATTTTGCCTGCCGTGAGCAAGCATTGCTAAGGCAACCCCACAGCACAGAGGCAATCGCAACACAGTCTGAAAAGAAAATATGGAAATATTTACTTTAATGCCCAGCACAGAGATACCGTTACCGACTCGGAGCTTTAGCCAGCTCTGAGCTGGGACCCTTTGGCAGGGTGGCAGGATGCTCACGACCCTCAGTGTCAGGGCATGTGAGACGGTGCTGTCCCACAGAGTCGTTTTGCTCGTCAGTACTCCCACTGGGATATCTGCTTATTTCACATGGGAACAAGCCTCCCTCCTCCATGGAGGGTGTGAGTAAGCTCACATTGTCCAGACAATGGTCCAGACATAACCTCTGGTGCAGGAAATCTCCGAACTGTGGGAAGCTGGGATGCTGTGCTGTGGGAAGAACAGCTTGCTGTACTTTACCTGTGTCTTTTTCTATACTCTTTCTTTAAGTCACAGCTGTGGTTTAGTGGACCTCTGCTCCTGCTAGATGTGCTGCTCTTCCCATGGCTGTCTTTTAGACATATGGACCAAGCCTTGAAGCTGCCTTTCAGTTTCAAAATTTCAGTATGGGGGAAAGGGGAGCTTTGTCAGGATCTGGCCCTCGATGAGGAGGACTGTCCATGCAGCACGCACGAATGCTTGGTGCGCTGACGTGGAACAGATCGTGCCAGACCATTTTGCATTTGGGTCACTGTATTGACCGCTCACTTTGACTGGCATCTTTCACTGTTTGTTTCCCTGGTACATGCTTTGGAAATCCCTGGATCAGAAATGTCTACCTGCTGAGTGAGCAGGCTGAATATTAGGTGGAGGCTAGAGACATCCTTGCTCCTTTTCTAAAGACATGCACAGTCAGAGGNTCTTCACGAACTGCTCCAGCGTGGGTCCTTTCCACAGGGTGCAGTCCTTCAGGAACAGATTGCTCCAGCGTGGGTCCCCCGTGGGGTCACAAGTCCTGCCAGCAAACCTTCTCCAGCGTGGGCTCCTCTCTCTGTGGGTCCGCGGGTCCTGCCAGGAGCCTGCTCGTGTGGGCTTCCCATGGGGTCACAGCCTCCTTCGGGCATCCACCTGCTCTGGCGTGGGGTCCTCCATGCGCTGCAGGTGGATATCTGCTCCACTGTGGTCCTCCCTGGGCTGCAGGGGGACAGCCTGCCTCACCATGGTCTTCACCACAGGCTGCAGGGGAATCTCTGCTCCGGCACCTGGAGCACCTCCTCCCCCTCCTTCTTCATTGACCTTGGTGTCTGCAGAGCTGTTCCTCTCACATATTCTCACTCCTCTCTCCAGCTGCAGTTGCGCAGGGTTTTTCCCCCCCTACTTAAACATGTTATCCCAGAGGCACTACCACTGTCGCTGATGTACTCGGCCTTAGCCAGCAGCATGTCTCTCTTGGAGCCAGCTGGCATTTGTTCTATCGGACATAGGGGAATCTTCTAGCAGCTTCTCACAGAAGTCACCCCTGTAGCCCCCAGGCTACCAAAACCTTGCCACGCAAACCCAATACAGAGGGTTTTGCAGCTCAAGCATAGATGACACTGCACATCTGCCTTTGCCCAGCTGTTTCAGTCACTTTAGAGTTTCTTTGCCACATAGCATTCAACTGGTGAGATGTGGGATTAGCCTTCCTTCTCCTAGAGAGCTGAATTTTAAATCCCATCTCAGCCTCCTTTAGACCGAGGGTTAAGCAACTCTTCTCATGTGCCTCTCTGAGCCCACTCACTGCTACCAAAGTGTGCATTTTTTGCACCACTACCCAAAATGGCTGCTCCTCAATGTCTCCTCTCTTCTTTAAGGCCCCTTATTGCAACAACAGGGAATGCTTGTTGCCACACGCTGTCAGGTTTTCAGTGCTGTTCAACTTTGGGACAAGGAATCAGTGGCTTAGGGCAGGGATGCCTGCTTTGTTAACTCCAATTTTCCCACTGATCTAATCCTTCTGGGCACTGCAACTTTACCCAATGGAGGAGGCTGCCACATCGAAGGGGTAGCAGGAGTCCCATGCACTTTCTCCTATGTTGGTCTCCTTGGAAGCTACATGTGCCCGTCTGCCTTTGTACCGCACCTTCCTCCCTTCCCTCCCCTGTCTCCTGTGACTCACTGACCCCATGTTCATGGTGGCTCTGCTGTCTCAAGGAACTTACCCAAGGAGAGGGAACTGCATGTCTGAGCACGGGAGAGACAAGGGACCATGGGTGTTTTCCCTTCCCCCAGTCCCAGAGAAGAGACATCATGCAAGGTAGAGATGCTCTGGCTTTAGAGAGGAGACTGAGGATACAGGCACAAGCCAGGGAGATGGGTGTCTTGGAAAAAGGGGGGACCAGGCCAAGCTGTGCAAAGTGCTGCAGAATGGGACATGAGACTTGCAAGGAAAGTCACACTGTGGTATCGGCACCTGGCAGTATTGTTCTGGGCTGGGAATGCTTCTGTACTGTACTCCATGGAGTTGGTGCATTATCCATTGTTCCTGTGTTATGACTTTTAAATTACTATGTTCCTCCAAGTTTTAATCTTTTTCTTATCAGGAGGCTGTTGGGTGGAATTAAATCCTAACTCGCATCCATCTGGGAGCTGAAAATGTCAGTGGGGGCTGAAAAGCGGTCTCTGCTGAGGGACCATCATGTTGCGATGTGGTCCACACTCCTGCTGGTACAGCTCTCTGAGGCAGAGGATGTTCCTTCTTTGCGGTAGCAATGGTCACACCTGCACATGGGTGGTGGATGTCAGTACAGCGTGATGCAGACAGGGACGGATGCCCGTCCCCATCCCGCAGGCAGGACTCCGACCGAGCGAGCTTTCTGCCTATTGAAGCACCCGCAGGAGCACAGCTTGGACAGAAGCAAACAGGAGATGACAATACAGAGAAAAAGAGGAGACTCAATGATGTTGGCTGCCCAGCTTGCAAACATCACCAGGTAAACCCAAGCTTGTCCCCAAGGACATCTCCAAACCAGCCCTCTGGAACTGACATATTTATTGCCTCCTTTTTTTTTTCTTTTTTTTTTCTTTTTTTTTTTTTTTTCCCATTGCCTCTTCCATGAAGAGCATTAGAAGTCAGGAAGGATTTTTTTTTTTTTTTTTTCCCATTGCCTCTTCCATGAAGAGCATTAGAAGTCAGGAAGGATTTTTTTTTTTTTCTTACCCTTTTTTTCAACCTGGGGCTGCAGCTGAAGCCTTCAGCACAGGACTGTGTCACAGCCCCAGCTGTGCGTGCATCTTCTATGGCAGGACTGCCTTATATCAATGCATGGCTTAAAAAAGGTTACTTAAAAAAGGTACTTTTCAGGGGTAAGTGAGAGTGTGGACCAGCCATTCACACTTAGCAATGCTTGCAAAGTGAAACCACCTCACTTGGGACCAAAAGGCAGACAAGTGCATAAGGCTTACCTGCTTCCACCGTGTCTTTTGTTTTCCTGGTGGGAGGACACAAGGCATCACCTGTGAAGTTTGCCATCTCCGCTCAGTCGGGCAATAGATCAGTTGTTCCAAGCAGCATCACAGCCAATCCAGCCAGTCATCCTGGTGCGTGCTGAGGTGACATTTCTGCTTGATACCACGTCTCGGGAATTTTAAAGGATGTTGGGAATTTTAAAGGGTTTGAAAGCTTTCCATCGCTCTGCTTTCGCAAGAAGGTTTTTCCTGTCCTTGTTTATGGTTTTGATGGTCAGAGCAAACAGATGCTTGTTTAGAAACAGGTCAGAATCCCCAGACTCGTAGGGAATACTCTCTGCTTTATTTTGCACTGTTTAGTACCCGAAGCTAAGCACGCAAACTGTCCCCGTGAATAACCTGAGCCGTTCCCCCATTCAGGGGACTTCTTGCTCATGCTGAAAGCTCTCTCACAGCATAAGCGGTAGGAGACCATCTGTGCACGAGCTGGAGAAACTTATGTAAATATTGCTGCTTTGGGACTGTTATTTAGAAGGTGGTGGGCTAAATGATTTATTGGTGTGCTCAGTGCTGACGCTGAGAGAGTTTTTCTCAGGTTGGCTTTTTTCACTGACACCTCCTTATGGGGTCTTGCTAACTGGACAATTCCTAGTAACTGGATAGTGGGAGGGACCTGCAGCCCCAGGTCATGTAGCTGACGATCTTGTGCTCAAGGCTGTGTAATCCCTTGCAGCATGAGAGAACAAAACCCACAGGCATGGCCATCCTGGAGGCACGGCCCTGCGCTAGTGAAATCCAATGGGAAAAGCTGAAGCTCAAAGTTTCTCCCTCCATAGTTTCTTTCTCTTATTTTTGTGTAGGGTCTGAGTTAGAGGTGCCAGTGCAGCAGTCAGAAATTATTTCCCCCTGTACAGATCCCTGAGCAGCCACCAGCAGAGACCCTGGTGGACCCCGTGCGTCTTGTAAGCTTTCCCTGTTTAAGGGAAATCCTTCATTTAGAAACGCCAGTAGTCTAAAGCTCATTTAATACCAGACTTTAGGTCACTTACTCATCCCCACTGCTTTCAGCAGAGCAGAGCCCCGGACATGGGGATTCTGTTTTGACCTTCATGAAGCTTTATTTGTTGGGAGTTGCTGGATCCAGCAGCCCAACAGGCAAGGATAGCCTGTAGCCAGGCTGAGCACGAATTCCCAATAGGCACACACACAAAACCTGTGTACCTGTGGCCACACAGCACAACCCAGAAAACACAGCACTCACACAAGCAGCACAAACAGTTTGAGTCCTGTCCCCCTCCGCGTATGATCAGGATGAAGGTCCATCGGTGGGAAACGCATACGTACACACCATGTGGACAGCAGCTGTCCTCATACATTCAGTCTATCCAGTAGCTGCTGGCACCTGGGAGGCACACGAGGCCCCCAAGGGCCCCAGCCCCACTCCAGTTGCAGACGCACAGACTCCCTTGTGTGTACACACATACACACACAGAGGCTATGGACCCCTCCAGTAACCGGTCATGGACACCCTGGCTGGCCCTGGATGCTCGCATCTCCCTTTGCACAGACAGAGAGACATACAGACACACACACACACGCACACACTCACACACACGCAGACGGGTCTCGCAGTGGACCCCAGACCCCACAGTCCCTCCCACGGTTGGCCTGGACCTGCCAGTACCCAACTCCTCCAGCTGTCTCTCAGCAAGGGGGACACACGCATCTGGCCCAGGCTTATCTCCACTTTGATACCTGTCTCCCAAGCCACCTATCCCACTTGCCTACCAGCAACTATAGGTACCCCCCTACCCAGGGAAATAGTTAGAAACAGTTTAATGAGCAGACAGCACAGACAGCAGTGATGAGACGCAAGGCATGGCCAGACAAGCGTACTGACCAGCCACTGTTGATCTGCACTGGCCTCTTTTATCCCCTTATTTTCCCTCACTGGTTATTCCCCAAACCACCATGATCACTCCCTTTTGCTGTTTTTGGTTCCTCCCCATAACACCCTATAAATTCGTGCAATCCCTAAATGCTGTTCCCCTGCATCCCATAACGTGCCACCCCACCCCCCACCCCCAGTCTGTGAGGTGCTCGGGAGAGCCACTCCCGTTGTCTCACCCTGATGGATGTCACCCCCGGCCCGTGGGGCTGAGGCTTCCCTGGGACAGCCCCGCAAGGGGCAGGGAGGGACTCGTGTCCCCAGTGAGGTTATTAGGGTCTCTCCACCTGCTGCCATGCCTCTGCGCTCCTCTGTGGTGGGGGGGGTGAGCATTTTGTCACATAACTTAACAACACTAGGTCTGACATATGGAAAACTTTTTGCCTTCCCAGATTATTTTGAAAACTTTCCTTAAATAAATGCAGAAATTTTTACAATCATTTGATTATAGGGGCTGGAGCTTTAGTGATGCAACAACTGTGGGCTTGGCAGTGAGATCATGACCCTCAAAAGCATTGCAGCAGTGAAAATGGGAAAGTGGAATGGTCTGAAAACACAACCAAAATACCTAAATGCACACACTTAAGTAGCAAAAGCGAAAGAGCTCAGAAGGGTTGTCAGTAGGCCAGGAAAATCCTGGAATTTCACGTGTTGAAAATTCATCAAACCTCCTTGATATAAAGTTACATGCAGGCCACTTCTGAGCAATAATTGAGTCTCTATTATCCCAAAGCCTTAAAAAATTGAATAGGCTAGTGAATGTGCAGTTTGGAAATCCTCTCTGGAAAACTCTCCCCTTCTGCATCCGCCATGGCCAAGGAATGTCAGGTCTTTTTTGTTGTAACTTTTTTTTACCTTTCAAAAGAATTAGGGATGTGCAGAGCAGCAGGTTTCTGCTTGAGGTCTGCAGGGACAGCAGCCACAGACATAATCACATTATTTTATTTTTCTACACTCAGTTCCCGATATTTTTCCACTTGCATGATTTATTCTTGGTTAGTATATAGCATAATTACATTAAAAAGATGCAGTTCCCTCTGCCTGAGTGGTAAAAAATACAGCAAAAGAAGCAACTAAGATTCAAAATACATTAAGCCAATTTGAAATACTTGATTCAACAGCCACCAGTTGTATGACGGCTCAAGGAAAGCCACCAGAGTAGGTTAATCCAGATTGGCAAGTTTTGAAAGTGGCTGTAGAATAGGCCAGGATCTGACAAAAGGGTCTTGGCCATCCTTATGTTAACATGCGTCTCAGACTCTGCGGAAACAGAATATTTTCACATGAAACTCCCTCCGCATGGGTTGCCCTTGCCAGTGCCCCAACCTACAGCCAAGCGTTTTGCAATGAGATGTGAATTACAGCGCCTTGCTTTCTAATTGCTGAACTCCATTGCGTTTCAGGGCATCTTGAATCTCTTGCCCTTTGAAACAAGATCCGCTTTTGAAAACATTTCAAGTTAGTCTGAACCGAAAGCCTGAATCCAGAATTGTGAGAGAGATGGGAACTTGCTGAGGAAAATATTTTACCATGAGGAATGCAGATGATGGCCCTTGGCAAGCAAGCATCGGTTTTGGTCCTGAAAAGGTACGTACGTCTAGGACTTGGAACCGAGTTGAGCAGATTAAATCGGGGTGCTACCTCTAGGTAGCAAATTAGAGTAGCAGAAAGAAGAAGTGTTTGTTTTTGGGAGCCTCCTGCAAGTCTCGTAACTGTACATTGAAGGCAGTTTGCTCTAGGAGAATGACTCAGTGCTTACTACAGTTGTGGGTGTCTTTGCCTGGCGTAAAAAGAGCTACCACGGGTTATGGGGACATGGGGGAGAGCCCCTAGAGTAGGTCGTGTCGAGTTGACATACCCATTTGGAATAGTCATTTGTAGTCTCATGGTAATAAATGCCTGAAGTCTTAGTGTTCATATTTTCATGTCCTTCCCAGTTCAGTCCTAGGATAAACAGATTCTATAGAAGTTTTTTTCTGAGAAAGCCCACAAGATCCATTTTTATATATACTGAATTGGAAATAGTTTTCATCACAAAGGGAAATATATTTTTTTAAAATTTGTTTCAGTGCTAGTTCACATTTGCTTTAAGGAACATAAATGCCTTTATAAATGAACTCCTTTCTGTGAGCAGATCATATGTGCAGTAACTTGAAACAGCTGGCACAGCCTGGAGACGACCATTCTCCACAGCACATACCTGTCTTTTTAAAGAAGTATTGATCACATTTAATGACTTATGACATCTTAGTTTCCATAATGCTGTTAGAACTGTTTGGTCATCTGACATCTTGACAAAATTTTCACAGAAGCCTCTTTTGCTTATTCTTAGCATGGAGAAGAGCCTTAACAAAGTCTTGATGAGTGCAGTTGTGGAGTGGCTTACCAGTAAGCATCACTAAACTGACACTCCCCCGGCTCGATGCTCTCCGTTAACTAAGGCAGAAGATGGAGCAGATGAGACATATATGCAATTCCTTTCTCAGGAATGCATAATACCTTTCAAGAGTCACTAAGAAAATACTCTGTGTCAATACTCAGAGGTAGAGGAATAAAAAGGGCTTTTTGACACACCACCCCCCCCTTAAACAGTTAACTCTTTCAACACAGGCTTGAGAAGAACAGAGTCATATTTCCAATGATTTAATGTGCTTATCTATTATAGACCAAGAGAGAAGTAGAGGGAAGTATGGCTAAAAACATATACTTTATAACTTTTAATATTTCCTTTTTTCCTTGCTTAAGTGTCAGATTATTAGGACTAAACTTCAAAAGTCCCATTGGTTTGTCTGAATGATTTGCCAAGCATTTAACAATTTATTAGCAATTAATAGAGTGTATTTGGCAGGCTAGCAAACTGAAAAGTATTCAGTTGATACCCAGCAAGCAAAACACTTCAGAAATGCATATAAAGAGCACCGTGATTTCAGAGAGGGTTGTCATGATGAGTTTGAGTTTCTTGCCTGCTTCTATGAATTTGACAGTAATGATATAAACTGAATTGCGCTAGGACAGAGTGAAATACTGCAAGAGGCCTAATAGTTCAAAACCAATTCTTTCAGATATAATTTTGAGGAAAATTTTGGCTTTTTCCAAAGTGGAAACACTACTACAATTTGAGATACTGGGTGTTTCCATGGAATAGAAATAGGAAATCAGCTTTTCTGATTCGTAACTATTAGTGTCTTGGTTCTAATTATATTCATCCTTACACTTGTGTGATACAGTACCTGTATTTTTGCAAACTGGCTTGAGTAAAAGAAAATTTGAATTAAAATAATTGCCTCTTCTAGGACATCTGTTCAACATTAAAAGAATAGCAACTCATTATCTGATACACAATATCCAAGATAATGTTAACTTTTTTTTTTCATTTTATGCTTCTTTTCAATTGCAGTTTAAATTCCCAAGCTCTCTGAGATGGTGAGTCATTAGGAATGTCATTTCAAAGACTGTAGTTAATCTCTTTATCTTTTCCCACCACTGATGTACCCAAGGGCACGAGTAAAGCACATGTAACAGATTCCCAAAGGCCTCCAAATCATTATTTCTTTCTTATCCAGCCTTATTTTATTCTCACTTTATTTAAAACTGTTCTAAAAAGACTCACTGAGTTGGTAATTTTGACTGTGAGGGAACTGGATGGCTTTTATCACCACATGGATTTGAGCTGATGACTGGATCTGAATTTTGTCTCCTCTGCTTCTTGTTTCACATGCGTCTGATCCACAGCATAGTCTCCTGTCTATTTCTACTGTCTTTGGAGCACGGGCACATAAAGGTCTTGCCTTTTCTATCACTATGGGGGTTTTTTTAAAAGCCTTCTCCACATGAAACTGTTGGCTAGGTATAAACAACTTTAGGTAAGGTATTAAGTAAGTGAAAATGAATTAATTCCAAACAGTTATTAAAGTTGGTGAATATCAAACATAAAAAAATCAAAGACCTAACTGAGCTTTACTCTGAAGTTTAAGGTCCTAGGTATCCATCAAGGATGTTCTATGTAAACTACTCAGAAATAAGAAGGAAAAAAAGGGAGATCTTCTGTATTTCCAAATTGTGGTTAAAATTATATTTATTCTGCTACAGTAGTTGAAATGTATAAATATGCATCATCACCACACGGAAGTGGTATCTTCGGAGAAGAAATGGGTAGAATAGAGGTAGACATGGGACTCTTCCTACCATTATTTCTGGCGATATTTTCCTCACTTTTCTTGTCTGAATATCTCATGTGTGTCACCAGATTGTACTTAAAACTTTGCTCGTGCATTGGCTAGTTCCAAGTGTAGCCACTTATTGGCGTACAAAGCATGTACCAAATGTTAATGTTCTGATCTGGCAAGGTATTCTAGTTTGAGGATGCCTTCCCAATAAATACATGCTTTTAGCTTAAATCAGCTTTCTTGTCTGTAATGAAAAACTTTTCTCCCATGTTGACCTTAAGCTCCAACTAATTTTCCTAACAAGATGATAAAAAGGAGCCTTGGCTATAAATGAGACTCTGATTATCCTTGTTCATGGCTGCAGCTGGAATGCAGACAAAAACCATCCAAGGGCAAGTGGTCTTCAAACGTCCTTCTCAAAGTTCCTCCTGGGCAGGGTTATCTCCCACCATTGCCAAGTGTGGGAGACAGACGTCGCTGTCCTTGACTGGAGACTCCCAGTGCCTCTCTTCACAATGAACGTGGTGCAATAACTCCTCCCAGCCACCTGGGAGTCCACGTGGCTCTGCTGTGATGATGCTTGCACCTCAAGCACTGTGCCCCGGATGCCAAATGTCTAGCCACATGTGTATCCTAAAAGTATTCTAAAGAGGAGAAGCAGATTAAAAAGAGTGGGTGACAGAAGACACAATTGTAACCCAGGAAAAATCTCATATTAATATGACCATCAAGGGGAGAAGAGATTTATCTATACTTACAGCACTCATCATTTCAAACTTGATGGTCAAAATGCATTGTGTATTTTTATAGCACATCCTTGTTCTAAGACACAGCAACCCAACCTGTGCTGACTCATCACTTTGTAGCCTGTAAAATAATTCACATAAGACAACACTTTATATCATCTACAGCACATCATTTTCCATGTGCTGACATACAGGAATGCAAATTGTCCTCCAAGACTGCACACAAAGCACAGACTAAAGAAGCAAGAGGAATTCTGAGGAAAATGCTTTACATTTCAGTTTTTATCCAATAAAACTGTTCTAGATGGGCATGAAGCAAGCTTGGTCCACCTTCCATTGAGTCAAACTTTGGGCTTATTTCTGCACTGTCTCGCTCCCTCCCTTGGTAGTTAGTTGTTGTAGTTAGTTGTACACAGAGAACACTCCTGGAAATTTTATGCTCACTCTGTGCAGGAACAAAGCAAAGAGTGAATCTGTTCAGACTGAGCAGTCTTTCTGCAATAACACATGCAAGAGAAGTATCATTAGTTCTTTCTTCCAACTTTTCCACAGCTAACTAATTTAAATACAGCAAAAGCCCTTTCTTTGAGGACTGGGGTCAACAAGGCCAGGCTGATTTTATTGTTGATTAGGTCTAAAAAGAAGAGCCCACTGATACCCCATGATGTATCAACAACTAGCACCTCACCACTCTCTTCCTTTCCTCCTCTTCTTCCTCTGCTCTTCCCCTGCCTATAATTTTTTTTCTCTTGTATTGGGTTTTTTTGACAGGAGTTTCCATTAATCAGCAGACATTGTCTTCCTCCTGCTTCATTAGGGACAAGCCATTCATCCTTTCCGCGTGAGAAAGGTAAAGTTCAAAAGCACAACTAATTAAAAGCAACTAATAACCAAGTTGGCCTTGCAGGCAATGCAGGAAATGCAGCTTGCCTGTGGACATTTTAACAACAATCTGTCTGATTTCTGTGCTCCCAGCAGCCCAAGAAATGGTTTATGATCAAAGGCTTGCTTTTCAGGCTGAGATCTGTTTGCGGGTTGGACAGATAGTGCTCTGGATGTGCTAAAGCCATCAGCTTGCCATCTTTATGTTTTTGGGAATGACACTAGGCCACTGACTTGAAGGCTGTACCATCACTGGGCCCATGCCAGTGTCTTAACATCACAAACTTGAATATATGCTAAGAATCACTAGGAATACAGGGGCAACACTCTGTGCCCCAGTACTCCAGAAGAAGCTCTGCTGGAACCCCTGAGCATGACCTTGGATGCGAGTTAAGAAAAGCTGACTTTCAGAAACCACTTCAACCCATTCCAACAGGGGTTGTTTTTGATGATGTCAAATGGATGAGTTTGTAGATATTACTGTCTCTTTGGTGGTTGTTACTATGACAGATTCTTATAAAAAGAAGTGGGATGAGGCTGCCATGAGAACATGAAGTTGTCAAATTATCCCTGTGATGGCTAATGTGGTAACATTATATATCTACATATTCATTAAAAAAGATGCACAAATCCTAGCATTAATTACCATTAAGTTTTCCCTTATTTCATAAAATGAGAAGAGGCAGCATGTGGACACATCTGAATCCCAAGACACTGCCACAGACAAGGAGAGGAAACTAGAAGATAGCTGTGGCTGTCCTGGCAGGAGTGCCATATGGTAGAAGTATGACCCAACAGGCACTGCTATTCAAAGATTCCCATTTGGATGCTCACACCTGAATATACTTGAAGAAATTGCACCCCCACCCCCCACCTCAACTTGTGAATAGTGGTTTCATGTAAGAAAGTATACTTGGCTCATAAACATTGGTTTTAGTCAATTGTCCCAATCTCCTCCAAAGACACTAACCCACTTCAGCTTCTGGCTTTTACCCAAAATTCCCTTTCTTCTTCACTGCTTACAGATGTGGAGAAAACCAGCTCAAAGAACACAGTCTGCTGCCCTGACAGTGCAGCTGACCACAATCGCAACATGCTGCCATGCCATAAAGAGTACAAGGATGGCCAATGCTAATTCTGAATGTACCAATCTTTCAGGTTATTTTTTCAGCAGACTTTCCTTGCTGGGTTTGACTGGCTCCCTTTTTCCTTCCATTTCCTCTGGGCAAAAAAATATACATTATTGCAAGACTTTGCTAAAAATATAGGTAAGCCATAATTAGAAAGTGTAATTAGAAATTACTGCAAATAGAAATCTGTAACTGAATTTCTAAAATTTATAAATTTTGGTCATTTTTTTGATAGACAAAAGTTGCTCAGACTTCTGCTACTGTTTTAGGAATTTCTCTTACTCATAGTCTCAGCTTTTCTTATTTTTCTATTCTTGAGATTTTTTTTTCTTTAAATTGATCTCTTATTTGTCAAAATGAAGTTTGTTTCTCAACAGTGAAATATTTTTTCTAGCATTAGAACAGCTGGGCAAGAGATCTAAATTTTTAAAGGCAATTGAAGTCTTAAAAAATTGGCTAACTAAAGAGGAAAAAAGGGTAGTTCTTATATTGTTTTACATATAAAAGTTGTTCTTTACTGTCCTCTAGTGGAGCAGTACTATCCTCACGGACACTAATCACCTTTCAAAAAAAAGTGTGTATTGCTAAAATATTCGATTGTATGTTGTTCACTCTTATGTACCAAAAATCTCTGAAAATTGTCTCTTGGATTTTTCAGTTGAAATACTAACGAACTCTGAAGCAAGCAGAAGTTAGTATCAAATAGCAGAGTCTAAATAATGGCACATTTCAACAAGCTTCACAAATATAGATCTATGGACTCAGGATACATGTCATATATTTAGTGACACAACTCTTAAGCTATTCCTTAGTTGGCAGATGCAGACCAAAAGCTGGGGTACATCACATTTTGAAGGGGAAATGGTATCTCAGACTCTCTAGTAAATATACTGTGGAATTTTGGTAGTATGGAACATGAACATGAAGTATGGCCAGACGGAGGGACACCTACTGAAACACAGATACTTCCCCTAGGATACTCTCCAAGCTTCCTGTAAGCTAGATTTCAAAAACTCCTCAGGCAGTGGTAGTATCTTTAACACATCCTCGATGACTTCTTCCCACCTTATATTCTTTTTAACCTGCCCAAGCTTTTTGTATCCATTACACCCTGCAGCAGTTCCATAGCATAATCCAAGTTCATTTGTGTTATGTAGGAAGATGCTCCTTTTTGCTTGTAACTAAACCTGCTGCCTGATGCCCCTTAGTGAGCAACACCTATTTACCGTTTCCACACTTCATGACTTTATTGGCATCTATCGCACCCCTTCTTCTGTGTCTGCTTTTCAGATTGAATCTTACCTTCTGCTTTGCAAATTCCCCCCTTCTGTTCTATATTCTAGTTCTACTTGCACAGTGAACAACTTAACCAACTTTCTACTTTGCCCTCCACCCTTTCTCAAAACACCTATAAATAGGCTGAGAGGTAACAGGTCTTAGCAGAACCCCACAGTAATTTCCTCCTGTTCTGGTGATTTAATACACCTTTAAGCAGGTATAACCTATGACCAAATCTATGTTTATACTATGACAGGTGGGTTCTACTATGAGTTGTCAGATGAACCATGCTTTCACACCTTCAAAGAGTCTAAGAAGACCAGCAGAATGACTTGCCTTTAAAAAGTATTGATTCCTCACATTGTATTTACCCACAGATCTGCAAATCTTGTTCATTACACTCCTACCAATCACCCCACTGTTTCCAATACTCCATAAAACTAATTAGGCTGCAGCTCCACTGACCTCCTTGAAGCCTTTTTTAAAATCTGATGGCAGAACTGTCACTTTGTACTCAACCATCAAAGCTGCTCTAAGTGACAAGTTCCATGCTACAGTGAGGGAGTTAGCAGCTTCTCTCCCTTTCGAATGCATGGGCGTAGCCTCCAGTCCTGGCAGCTTGCTGACACTCATTTCATGACCTTCTCTGCCATTTCAGTTTACAACAGCTCTTCCCACCCTCCCTGCAAAGAAAGGTTCTTTAAACACTTCCAAAATGAACATCAGAGCAAAAATCCCAGCTTTTGTCGCCTTTAAACATTCCCATTATAGTTTGATCATTTACTCTACGAACTTACTGTGAAGTTTACGCCTTCTGATAGTTTTTAAAAATAGGATAATTAATTCTTTAAGAAACTTTTTCATATAGCCTACTTTATAGCAAATTTTATATTTGATGAGTTACAATGTGCTTCCACTTTTCTTTTTGTGGACATAACTTCTACTTTGTAAAGGTTCTCCCTAGTTAAAAGCAGCCTCCTACCTTACATTCGTCAAAAAACTTTTTTTGGATGGATAAATAGTTATTCAGAGCATGCAGTAGTTGTCTTAAAACAGTTTTCAAGATACATGCAAGAATTCCACCTTTTTGGCAGCACCTGTTACTTTCGTTCAAAGTTTTCTCATTTTCAGGAAACTAGACTTACCTCGGCATGGATTCTTTGACTACCTGCTCCAAGAAATGAACTTTTACAGTGTGTAAACATTTATTGTCAGCATGTGTTAGCATATATAGGAATGACTAAAGATTTTAATTGTTTTTTCGGCTTTATGCCTTTGCAATTCCTTAGGATATGACCCTGTGAAATGCTAAAGCAAATCAATCAGCTAAGCAGGTAGGATGGGGACAGTGCCTAGTGATACACCTTCTTCTATTTTTCTGCAAGGCCTGTGATTTCAGCCTAAGAGGATTTTGTGTTACTTAGTGTTACAGCTAAATTAATCAATTTTTTTTTAGTTTTCTTTTTAGGCATATGCCATAACCTCTCCACTAGCAGAACCCACCTCCACTCCTATATAGCTACACCTAGAATTAAATGGTCCTACCCACCAAGTTTTTAAATACATACCTTTTAATATACACACACACATATATATAAAATACAAGAATAGAAAGTACAGATACATTTTTAATATATCTATATTTATATATTTTTTCATATATATGAAGTATCTGTACTTTGTTCTTTTATTTTGGTTTAAGGCATTTAAATAGTTGCTCACTTTATGATCTCTTTTTAAAAAGAATTCTCACTAGTTGAGCCTACCTCTTGATTGTAAGCTGCTTGAACATTTTATTCTACTCTAGAGTGCTATTTTATTCTTAATTATCTTATAGTGATCTTTGGCCTGCCTACCTATGTAAAAGCACTACCCTGCCTCTGTGATACTGTATGCTTTTACTCTCCAAACACAAGTATGAAACTATATCCCCTGCTACAAAATATTAATGTAAAATACCTCTGGAGAATCCTTCATAATCTAGTGGACAGCAATGGTCATCACCTAGGAGAACTCCGTGCGTAGCTGTCATCCAAATTTAGAAGTAACAATGCTTATCTCCATATCAATAAATGAGACAGATACACAAACAGATTCAAATTAAGAAAAAAAAATACTGGATATTCTAATTTAAACGCTGAGGAAAACGTGGTGCTATACATTTAACACAAAAATGTAAGAACGACACTTAGACTACATGGTTTTTATACCTCCAAACTATTAACAGTAGATACCTTTCATATTTAATACAGCTTTATTACAAGTAGATATAACCATTATTGCCAAAAGAGAAAGGCTATATAAAAAAACCCAGTGCAAAATAAAAGCACCCTACAAAATCTGCATCTCTGTTCCCATGGACAGGCATTTAGACCTGATAAGAACAACTGACTTCAGCAACTTCAAAACATTTACTCACTGACACAAAGTTTAGACAGGATTTGCTGGAATTTTAGCTGTTGACTTCAAAGAAAAAAAATGGGACACTCATTGTCTGATAGGTGCAAAAATTAATACAAAATGTATTAACACAATATGAAACAAACGTACATTAAATAGTTTTGTTCCCCAGTACATCAGATTTTCAAATGAATTTTATAACATTTACATACTTAATGAAATGATTTATCTGTCATTGTGGAAAAGACAGTTCTTTATTTCAAGTTTATATTAACTATAAATATCTAAGGACAGGAAAGATACTCTTCAAGTTGGCGTGCCTTACTTCCCCATCCTTTATGTCTTCTGCTCTTTGCCTTTTGGAGAAAACATCACAGCATAAGGCTGCCGTCTTTTTGGACGTTGACAGGGAGCAAGATCCTCTTTAATATATCCTTTAAAGAATAAGAAC